>JABJVR010005184.1:0-13828 GCA_025773905.1 Chitala chitala | reverse complement strand
GTAATATGTTGAAAATACACCTAGTGAGTGCCAGTTCTATGGGCAATAACACCTTTGTAAATGAGGCCAAAACTGCCAGACTGGTTAAAGCAAACAGACAGGAGACAGCAACTCAAATAAGTACACATTGCTATAGTGGTGAGCAGAAGTGTATCTCTGAATGCACAACATATCAAGCTCTGTGGATGGGACACAGCAGGAAGAGGCCACACTTCACACCAGGTACCATTCCTGTCAGATACAAACCGTTATAGTAAACTGTACAATGGACACAGGATTGCCGAGAGGCAGCTGACAGTGCACAGAAGATTGGGAAAACACCACCTCCCTTGGCAATTAACTATTTCAGTTTGCAATGTTTAGAGGGTTGGGGCTAACATGAATACATGGGGCTATCCTGTCCTGTGTCAACAGTTCAAGCTAGTGGTGGTGTGATGATGTAGTGTGTTTTCTTGGCAGACATTTGGCACCTTCATTTTCCGCTGTGGTTTCCACAGTCACCTGATGTCAGTCCAGCAGAGAACCTTCGGGATGTGGTGGTGGAGAAGATTCACAGCATGGATAGGCAGCCAACAAATCTCCAGAAACTGTATCCTGCGATCATGGACACCTTGAATCCATACCGTGATGAATTCAGGTTGTTATGAAGACAAACAGGGGCTTTACATACACCAATCAGCCATAACATTACCACAATGGAAGCAATGGAGGAAGGTGGGCAAGTCTGATGAATCACATTTTCTTTTACATCATGTGGATGGCTGGGTGTGTGTGTGTATGTCATTACTTAGGGAAGAGATGGCACTAGGATGGAAGGCAAGCTGGCAGAGGCAGTGTGATGCTTTGAGCAATGTTCTGCTGGGAAACCTTGGGTCCTGCCATTTATGTGCATGTTACTTTGACACGTACCACCTACCTAAACATTGTTGCTGACCAAGCACACCCCTTCATGGAAACAGTATTCCCCGATGACAGTTGCCTTTTTCAGCAACTTGCAGAACTTAAAGGATCTGCTACTGATGACTTGGTACTAGATACCACAGCATACCTTCAGAAGTCTAGTGGAGTCCATGCCTTAACAAGTCAGGACTGCTTTGGCAGCAAAATGGGGACCTCCTCAATATTAGGCAGGTTGTAGGCAAAGTATCATGGCTGATCAATGTGTGTGTTTGTTTATGCTAATTAAAATTATTCAATGAAAAATATTTTTAATACTACCAATTCAATTTAAAATACTCATAAGGATTAAAAAATAGTGTTTAAAGCCACAACAGGGTTGTTGTGTTCAAAGTTTTGTCAAATGAAAAGAAACATGAATGGAAAAAAACTAAAGTTATATGACAAGGACGTTGCCAATATTGGCCAAGACTGTATAAATGAGAAATGTGTGATTTGTTGCAGTTAAAACTGATTTGTGGTACTTTTGGAAATGAAGGGGAGGACAGTGGACTCATCCATCAAAAAGACAGAATGTCCCACTCCCAGAAGCACAAATCTTGTTGTTCTTTTTCAAGGCTGCCATTGGACAGCATCCCAAATGAGAGTGTAGTGATTGCAGTCTCACCGTCAGAGGTCATGTTCCCCATATCAGTACTAGAGTAAAGGATTCTGTCCATGATGACCAATGTTACCAAGGGCTACTTAGCAAAGCTGTCAGATTTTGGAGTTGAAAAGTTTGTGAAATGCACTACACTCAGGTTCAGGTAGAAAATTGTGTTTTAGGCCTCTCTGACGTGTCGTTTTCACGTGAAATATGGCTACCTTTCACATGAAATATGGCTACTGTGCAAACGCACCGGCGATTCGTCAGGAGAGACAGAAAACCGACTGAGCAAAACAAAACGTGCCGTCACACTGGAAGCATTGAGAGGCAGTCAGAAAAGGAAAAAGGAAGCAAAGGGAGCCGTGAAGAAAGCGAAAACAAAAAAAGGAACATCTGGTTATGGAGCAGAGTTACCATAAGCACATAAAAAGGAACATATTCAGTCCACAGGAACAAGAAAAGCACAGTTTAGACTGCTATCTTCACAGCAAAACAGCAATAATTTTTCTGCAATGTAAGCCAGTTGGTTTAAATTGGAAGCGATCTAAGTGCATGAGTCACTGTACAGCTAGTAGCAATGGTGGCTACAAAACTTGGCCAAGATAGATTCCCAACAGGGGACCGCCACATGGTAGGCAATGGTGTCAGCGCAATGGGAACAGCTGGAGACCATGACGTAACTCCTCAGAAATGTCCAAATCGGGAAAAGGGCAGGCTGTGCTCCAGCAACGTTTGTAAGTGCAACCTATATTAATGCCTTCTCTGATTAGCAGCAGAGTCCTGTCCAGCAGACAACTTTCTATGCAAAAACTGTAGAGTAAAGTGAATAGTGTGTCCTAATAATAAACAAATGGTAATGTCACACACTGGTGCCTCCAGACTTGCTAATGGTACAGCTGTCAGGTTTCTCTACTCAAGGGTTATAATTCCATTTCACTGAGAACATCTGTGTCCCGGCAATAAGGCCAAATTTCTTTGAGGCAACAAAGGAAAAACAAAGGTGGAAAGAGAAAGATGCACTGTTTTTTTTTTTGTATTAATATAACTTAGATAAATTTCATGATGCCACAGTTCACAGTACTCTCTTTTTGCAACAAATTTGCCAATAAAAAAGCAGTGGCCTATAAAAAATTAATTTCAGGAAGTGGTTAGTAAATTTTTATCATTCGCAACCCTCAGCGGCTGATGGAACACAAAGTAAATTTTCAGTCGTACCTCGTGACAGGTTTATGTCTGGAGCACATTAATAAGCCAGGTAACTCAAAGATAAAGCCATAAAAACAAATAAATGACAAATAATATTTGGTGATTTATTATTCAAGCGCTCCTCTGCCAGTAGGGAAAAGAGTGCCTGATGAAAGGGTAAAAACGCTCAGTGAAAAAGCAGACATGACATAACAACAAAAGGTTTGTAAAAGTCACACATTTTCTGACTGTTGTGCACTGATACAAATGCTTGAGGAAAAATACTAAGCTATCTATTTTCAATATTAAAATAATGCAAAATAAAGTTGTTTTGCCACAACATAAATTTTTAAAAAGGCAAAGAAGGTTTTAAGTACATAACACTGAATGCACATTTAATATGAATTATACTTGTTTTTTTTTTTTTTTGGTAGTTGGTCCAGATGTCAGGACATTGTATTGTAAAGCTATTGATTCTTTAGGCTTTTGACTCATGGAGCAGTTTTAATTTTGGGTTTACACTCCAGAAGGTGGTCAACAGTTTAAAGAACTCGGCCGCATTCATACTGCATGTGTCCATTGTAAATAGCATGCCAAAAAATTATTTTGGCAAAATGACTGTCCAAGATCATAGTATACAATAGTACCTGAATAACATACATCTGGCCAAAATATGAAGTTAATAAATATCAGGCAACGTCCAATCCAATAATTCCAATGGTTCGGAGAATGGATTATTAAGTTCAAGTTGATGTGTTGAACAGATGTTTTTTTCTGATTAAAGATTTCCAGAATGTTTCATGCTCTTTTAAATTCCATACTAAGTACACTGGCAGAAGCATTCTTTCTTTTTGACTAAGTGCATAGTATGTCAGTCATTCTTGGTTTTTGAATCATCTTAGCTGACACTGAATAAATGCACCGGCATGTACACAAATTGTTTTTCTGACCATACATTTTAAAAGAGGTAAGTAGATTCAAACATATGAGAAACCCATATACTGTAATTAATGATGCTATTTGATCAGCCTCCATTACCCTTTATTCACTTTAAGGTCATAACTCAGTCTGCTGTCAACAGCCATGTAAACCTAGGGAGAAAAGCCAGTCTATTGCAGGAGACATATACATGCACAGTAGGCCAAATTAAAGACCCCAGTTTACACTGTTGTGTTCACTTGCAATGTCTTAGTTGCAGTATATTCAAAAAGCATTCAGACCACTTCACTTCTTTCACTTCCTGTTGTACAGATATATCTAATGAAAACCTGACAGGACAGTAAAACTAAAGACAAAGCAAAACAACACAGGAGAGGCTTAGGGACAACTCTGTGAATGTCCCTGAGTGAGCTAGTCAGAGCCCAGACTTGTATCCAATCAAACATCTCTGGAGAGACCTGAAAATTGCTGCCCAGTTCGATGCAGCTTGAGAGGATCTGCGCAGAGCAATGGCCAAAAATCCCCAAATCCAGGTGCGAGAAGCTTGTAGCATCACAGCAAAGGACACTCTAGGCTGTAATCATTGCCAAAAGTTCTTCAGTTGAATACTGGGTCTCAATGTGTGTGTCAATGTGTTTTTGTGTTATTTTTAATAAATGTGCAAACATTTCTAAAACTCAGTTTTCACGTTGTCATTCTGGAGTGTTGAATGTTGCTTGATGAGATGGGGAAAATTGAATTTAAATGATTGTAGCATAAGATTGCAGCATAAAAAGTGATGGGGTCTGAATACTTTGTCAGTGCACTGTATTTATGAAAGTCCTGCAGCATTCAGTCATGCAGTGGCAAAAGAGAAGAGCCCATGTGGCTTTGAAAGCTACATGCTGCTGTTGTTAAACAGAGCCCGACCCAATAAGAATAAACCAGATGGAGAAGAGTGACAGGAACGCAGCTCAAACAGTCCACAAGTACGTAAAACCCAGACTGACATTGAAAATTACGGCAACACTGCCATGCATGAAATGTAATTTGATATGTAAACTTCAGGTTTATCTGGCTTTATTTACATGCCTTTTGTGTCAGATTACATACGATCACCTAGTCAACTGATCTTGGTGAGGCAGAAGCCATCCACAACACCAAAACGTTAGTAACGTAGAATCTTTACAGCAACAGGACAAGCCCATGGGTATAAACTGCACCTGTCTGGGTCATTTCAGCTCACTGAGTTTTACATTCCATCTCAGGCAACAGACAATATCAAAGGACACATTTCTGTCTAACCAATTAAAATAATTGTTTTTTGGTGTTTTTTAATTAGTTGGTGATGTGTTTAGTCAGTTATTGTGTAACTGCATACTGAAACGTCTTACATACTGTATACGGTATTACATTAAAAGTGGGTTTATGCATTTTACTAAAATTAGCTCACATGTACAAACTCAAACTGCTTAAATAAGTAACATATTGCAGGGGACTGGGAATCATCAAAACCTATCATGCTCCACATCTTAATTTCTCCGCATTTAATACACATCTCTACAAAAAACAGACTAATTTATGCTGACTCCGGATTTTTCAGGGCCGCTGTAAAATGACCCAGAAAGAGAGCGCTTGACAACTTCACGTCACTAAAGCAGTGTAATTGTGTCGGAATAAAACACATAATCGCCATCCATTTGTTTTAGCAGATTGTGAGTGCCAGGCAAATCGCATAGGTTAAAAAAAAAAAAACAGAACAGGCCAAACAGAAAATATATTTTCTGTCTCTTTCTGTACATGCCGCAAACTGAGATGCTTTGTTAGAGCTGTGACTGAAATTGCCCACAGAAAGTGCAGTCTGCCACGGTTTGTTCTGGATCACAGCCACATGTAGTCTTACAGAGGTACAAGTGTGACAAGGCAATTCTGTAGCAGTGACAGTTCCGTGGACACTTGTTCGCATTCATTTAGTTCTCAGCCAGCGATTTCATGACTCAGTCCCATACCGTAGGCGTATGAATGAGAACGCGTGAATTAACGGTGGGAGAATTTTGGGTGGTGTTGATTATGTTGTGTGGGGTCTGGAAACCATGGATCGGTCTGGAAATTATCCCAGTACAAAATGATCACCAAAGGAAAAGCAGGAAATCAGATACACACGGAACATCTTTTAAAATCTCATCACGTTTATAGTAACTGACACAAGCATCCAGGACCAGACGACAAAAATTGACACATATTTCATCTCAGCTTCAAGTGTTACCACTGATCATAGCCATAAGCAGAAACTTTTCCAAAGGATTGTGTTAAAAACGAGAAAAAAAGACCACTGGTATCTTTCAAGGACACCAGATAAACACCTGACACCATTTTTTTTCTTTTCTTTTCTCATATTTAGGGCCCCTGATCCTTATTTTTAAATTCATTCATTCATTTATTTTTGTCAAAATCATGTTACAAAGATTACCTGTCTGCAGAGGAGTTTGACTCAAACCTGCAAGAATACCAATAAGACAGATTCTGTCTCTGCTTGCACGCATAGAGGGCCTATTCATGTGCCCTGGGTGGAAAGACAAAAAGACCTTTAAGCGCTTGAGCAGTGGGCTGTGGCCAGCATTACTGGCAGGTTTTTGTTCCAATCAAAGGTGACGAAACAGCACAAGACAAGAAACTAAATGCAGTCTTACTCCATGAATACAAATTGGTTTAGAAACTTGGGTTCTGGCAGCTTCTGTGAATAAGCTTCCCACTTTTCTTTCAAAGTAGCCTGATTCCAGTATTGTAATATAGAGTTCTGGCGTCAGGGAGACTGGGAAAAGGGGGGCAGGTGGGGGGAGAGGGTGGGGTTGGCCAATAGTAACAGTTAATTCTCTGTTGGGAGGGAACGAACAATTCTTTAACGTCACTATTTGCCCTCCTTTTCTTTCTCTCTTTTGCTCTTTCTTTCTTTGGAACATCACCGTGGGAAACCAAGGCCCAAAAGTGATCCAAAATCCCACCGCTGCAAGTCAGGAGCCCTACATATGGTTACATGCCACACACACACACACACACACACACACACACACACACACAAAACCTCATTTATGCAGAGTCATCTCTGTTCAGTTTCCCATTTTATCATTCGCTCAAAACCAAAACTCCTAAATTTCCTTTATCCTTTTTTTTTTTCTTTTAATTTGCAATACCGCGTCTCCCATAACCCACAGTCTCCTGTTCTCGTTCGGGTACTGCATCCTTCACCCATGCGTCTCCAGCCCGGCATGACGTGCAGCAGCGTGACTGTGATAATGCAGGAAAGATGCCCGCTGTGATGTCACAGTATACTGCATGCATTTAATTTTTCATTCCTTTCCCACTTTGTCTCCCGGCATGGCATGATGGGATTCTGCGCCACTAAAGAGGTGGGCTGCCACAGGAATAGTACCCCTCCTTCGTTAAAGGGGTGTACCGGGACCCGGTGATCCACATCTTTGACCCATTAAGTGTAAGTGGCCACACAGCAGCCTCAATGACTAACAAGAGGGACCTTTAACAAGCCTGACTCTGTGGTAAACCATCCACGGCCTCAGACTGATCACGCCCATCCTGAGCCCTGACAGGTTGGGGGGGCGGGGGTTGGTGCCCACCTGGGACACAGAGCATTAACCCTCCACTAAGCATGCAGGCATCAGTAACACTCAGCAAGCATTCATCTATCCATTCACCCATCATTAACTCATTCATTCCTCCAGCCACTCAACCATCCTGCCATTCGATACAGGAGGAAAAACCCAGTGAATCATTATGTGTGTGCAGGGTTTGGCTGAGCTGAAACTTTGGGTTTTCAACCTCTTTCTTCTTTTTGTATCCGTTTGCCAATATGGACAATAAATGGAAAGCAAATGTGTGTGAGACACAGGACAGTCTCCTGCCATGTGTTTTTCCGCCACCCTCACCCAATCCTCTAAGCCACTGGGTGCTGAGGAGCTCCACAGCTTAAACATTCCCCACATCGCTTGTGCAAAATGCTTAGATGGAGAAGAGCAGCTTCCTGCAGCGACTTCTCCACATTAACTGTCTGCCTCCACGCCATGATGTGGTCGCGACTACGGTGTGCTTTGAGGACATTTTAAAAGCAGGGTTGCCGTGACTATACACTGCCATCTCCCTGGAAACTCATTAAATGGTTTGTTTACACTTTGACACGACGAAGCCACGTTTGCGCATTACCCCTCCGCTCCCGAATAAAATAAATTCTTTTGCTTAAATAAATTAACCCCAAACCCACTTGAATGAGTGGAAAAACTAAAGTTTAGCTCAGCGCTAAAACAAGAGCAGCTCACCCATGTTGCTGTGGTTGCTGCGCTGTCACTGATGTTGGGGAAATGTTGTGAGAATGTTTTATGTGAGCTGGGAATTTTAACCCCCGTCTGTGCTGATGTAAAACTAAAATTTATGTGTCATGATAAGTACAGAATAAAAAAAAAAAAAGAAGTACCCCCAAACACCAGATATTCATAAGATACCAAAGACCAGTTCTACATCTTGCCATACATTGAAAAACATATTCATACATATTCATAATCCCATTCATTTTCTTCTCCTCCAAGACAAAATGTAGTCCACTTTGTTTTATTTGTTTCCTGTTTTTGGCAAAGTTACAAGCCCCACCCCTTTCTGTCCAATCGTGTCCCCAATCCCAAATCTCAGTCCCAGTTGGTGGTATTGTGTGCCAATTACCGCCTTAGCAGCAATGTGGCCACTGAGAGCAGGATTAGGACACTGCTGGGGCAAGGCAAACTGCCTGTGCCTTTTGTGACCTTCTTGTTCTCCGAGGGGTAAGCGTAGAGCCCGGGACGGTCTGTTTTTGGGGGAATGATGCGGGGTCCACCACGGGGACAGTGCTCTTCAGCGCACATCCCACTTCCTGAGCCGCTGACATCGTCGCCTGAAAAAGAGCATCAAATGGAGTCAGGTTTGCTGAACGCCGTTAACAGCTGCGTGAGTATCAGGAAGTCCTCTCACTGCAACTCTGCTAAACATTATTTGGTATATTAAACTGATCTGGGATCAGCTGCTAAAGCAGAAATCATTGTCAAACCAGGTTTCATTACCATCACTATCTCAATAAAGGTCATTCTAACGGGAAAGTGATAAACAATGAAATGAATACAAATGAGAAATGAAGGACATCTGGCATTGCAAGCCCTTTATAGAGCAGTCATCAGATGCTCTTAGGGAAGGACAGCCACTGTCCACAGTTCTTGCGAGCCACTCACTGGTGTCCTGGAAGTCCACATCGTTGCCGTTGAAGGCGTTCCTGAGACGGTTGGTCATAATTTTGAGCTGCATGATCTGCTGGCGAACAGTCATGTCTGGCTTGGTGATGTCCATCTCCACCTCAGGGTTGTTGATCTGACTGGCGAGGCCATCTCCCATTACCTCTGGCAGGTACCTGTCAGGGTTTAACGTGCTTTAAGCCAAGCTAGTTGCTCACAGGGCAAACATGAGTCACACACTCCTGTCAGAAACCACAAGGTTTACACACATCTCTCAGTCCGACTGCAGATAAGGTGACATTTTTTTTTTTTTTTTTTTTTTTACTAAACATCAAAACATGTCACAACACATTCCACAGGCAATCTACTATACAGACTTTGGGAAGGGTGTAAAATAAATTAAAAAAATAATAATAATGTATTAAAGTAAAAACATTTGTCCTACAGGATCCTACCATTTTTAGGTGGACAGTTTGCTGAGGGGGGAAAATTGAGAAACTAAATTGAATAAACCAGTTGAAATATTGTTTCATTTGTTTATCTCTAAATGTATACAACTATAATTTGTCATTTCTGTGAAATGTGATCAGTTAAAAATTTCACGACTCTTGTGTTTAGTTGACACTAAGAAAAATCTTCCTTACCCTGTTCACATTAGGATTAGGAATTGGGAGACGGAGGAAATTATCCTAAGGCACTATTCTACTGCTCAGTCTGCAAGACATCCAGCCCACAGCAACCCTGCTTGGTGTTTTTACATAAAAGTTGTGAAACAACAAAACTACCTTTGGTTTAAGCCTTATACCTGTTCCTGAAAAGCACACATGAACCATTTCCCTGTTGAAAGGCTTCAACCTGGATTTTAAAACAGAATCCCAACCCAAACTGGTACAAATTAAGCACCAAATTGAAACAGCTTCCCAAAAACCCCCTCTGCAGAACCTGAGTATAGAGTGCAGAAACACTTGGTGTCTCTGCTGAGCTGCCAGCACACCTGAACATTGGGCGGAGCTGCCTACCTGCCCCGGCTCATGCCGTTCCAGCACTTGTCCTCGTTGGCCACGCTCGCGGCAACCTTATCGCTGCACAGTGTGCTAGGTAGCTTGATCCAGTACTGCTGCTTATCCTTTAGTTTGCTGTTCGCGTCGGATACCTGGAAGAACCAGTGCTTTTAGATCGGGACTCTAATAGACAGCTGGCTGGAGCTGGACCAGCCAGAGGTTATTTCTCACAAAATCCTGCTAGTTTCCATTTCCTCCTGTGTTGTCTTCTGGGTTATCAGACACACTCTAACTGGTACCTGTGCACCACATGAATCTCAGTCACAGCTGTCTGTCATGCTGTACCTTGTTTATTTGAAATGTAGTTTCCCCAGTACCCCTGTGCCACAACTGTACCGGATGCTATATGAAAGTAACTTAAATTGGATCAGATTACATCAAACTGCTTCTGAGTGTCAGAAAGAGATTTGAGCATCAGTGCAGCAGCTCAGACGGCACAGACACATCAGTATAAAGTCCAAAAAAAACAAGGCACAGAGAAGCCACAGGTGCCACCTGCGCTGTTTCCACCATGCTTAACGTACTCTTAATAAGCCCACGACCTACCTATTGCGCACCAATTTTTCAGAGCAGAGAAAGTACGACAGCTCCACTGAGCCTCTGGTCATTTGGGGAAGGAGAAGGGCTCTTATTTACGCCCGTTAGGACACTTGAGTATACAGGGAGGCGCTAAAACTCGGCAAAGGCACAGTGGATTACAGTAGAGCCCCTGGGTAAAGTACTTAATGCAGACCACTACAGAAAAAGCTTTGGTGTCAGTGAGCTGCTCTGAGCAAAACATCATGTTTGTAAACCACACAGAACACTCGGTGAGGTTGTCCATCAAAGTAAACGGATCATATGAAACTGTAGATTCCTAATCCCAGTCCTGTGGCGTGCATACTGGTCCTGTTATCCACTCACAGCCTCAACACTATCAAAGCAGGCTGGGTGAACAGTCAACTCAGGTACAAGGGAAGTTTGAGTATACACCAATCTCCAACAAAAACAGCGTGGTACTTACAACATAGTACATTACAGTAGTTTGATCTTTTTTTCAGTGTATAAAGTATGTAACAGACCCTCTAAGAAGAGTTTACTATACCTGGTATAAAGTGCTCAGCAGTATTTGTAATTACAAATTCTGTTATGATACAGAATTCCAGTGAACGGCTTGCGTGTTACTTGAAACCAGGTCTTTCCTGATATTCTAATACATATACACTCTATAAATACAATTTCATTACATGAGTACCTATTTGTAGCGAAATAAACCTGGCCTCCAGAAACTTAACAACCGAACATGTATGATCATACTTGTTCAGTGGGACATGTTTCACATATGCTTTCAGCAGTGCTTCAAAGCATCTGCGTGTGCACTTACCAGCCTCTCCAGCCTGGCCGTAAGGGGGCTGGCAGCTTTGCTGTCCAGTGCACTACTCGCTCTCTTCTTAGCTTCTTCTGGCCTGGTACTGCGAGTGCTGGTCACCCGGGGGCTCCCGCAAGCCTGGAACACCTGGAGTAGAAGTAACAAATAGGGGTGCCTGATTAATACCACATCTGGACAGCAGATGACATAGTGTTTGAAACACTGTAAGTGTGCAACACAATTTCACGCAAGCCAAGGATACTGCTGCTGGTATCTAAAACACGTTTGGCCATATCAGGGTGCTGTGAAAATGAATGTGCTTTGAAGTGTCATAGTTACAGTCTACATAAAATGATTAAGGGTATAAATCTGGTATCTTTCAATAAAAAGAGATGTAACGTAAAATTCTCTATTCCATGCAGAAATCGAGTAAAAAAGAGGTTGATAAATTGAAGAAAACAAAAAAAGTTCATTCAAATCATGCATTTTGACTACTCGGAACTGCCTTAAATACAAATCCAATACAAAAAAGAGAAAATGTGATGCACCGTCCAGCAGCCTTTGACAATTTTATTGTTTGACGTGAAATCTGGGAGATTGAGATTAGCTACGCTCTCATTCTAAATTTGCAGATCTAGTTCTAAAACAATAAATGATAACACTTTGGAATATTTTCTCAAAGGAATGAAGAGTCAAAATGTACAAGAATAAAAAAAGGTGAGCAGATTTTGACCCATACCTCTGTGTGGACCTAAATCCATGGTCAGAAGATCAACACTAATGGTAATGGTAACAGAATTAGTAATTGCGGGAGCCTGACCTTGCCAGTGAAGACCTCCATGTTTTCCTGCATGTTAAAGATTCCTTCTGAGATGTACTGGGGAATGGAAAACATAGCTGCGTCCAGCCCGTACTCGCTGGAGGTAAATCGGTTAGCCACCAGCAGTATGGCGTCTGCAGTTAAGGGGGAGAACACGAGAATGGAGCATTTAATACGGTACTAACGTACCGTGAGATGGTAGCCTTACACATGATGTGACTGGGTAGAATATCTTGACCCTGTCCACTGTATCGGTGGAGGGAACTGTACCTGTATGAGCCAAATGCACTGGAGCCTGTTAGTCCAAGTCCATACCATGTTCTCCAGCCTAATTCAAACCCATTTCCTGTCTGATTCACATTTCCAGGTCCTTTTCCCACTCTCAATATGACACTAATGTGTAGCACGTTTGGACCAGCCCAACCCCCTACTCCGGTTCTGTTTTAAGCCTTGAATTGTCCAAGTACGTCACCCAGTCTAGTCCCTTGTAGTTTCTTAGCTTGATCTGGCGTCACTCCTCTGGTCTTGAATCTGTGCTAACCTGGTCTGAGTAATACCCACTGTCCTGCTATAGCTACAGGTGGCCTATACTTTTTTGGTCCCATCCACTATGTGTACTTCACCCACTGTCTTGGCCCCTTTCAACTCACCCAGCAGGTTCTGCCACTCAGTATGCAGGTCAGCCTGATTAGCCAGACAGCCCTTCATCACATTGAGGCAGTAGTTGGCACAGGGCTTAATGGAGGCAATTCCACGGCACTGGGGGCAGTACATCAGCTTCATGATGGCTCTGTTGCACTCTGGGCTGAGTGGGACCTGGCATGGAGAGAGGAAAACAGCCAGTGACATTAAACCCAACTTTTATCCATGTACACCAAGTTCTGGTCAATGTTCTACACATCACAAATTACATTCTTCAGAACCTCATGTGCCGCTGTACTGTAATCAGCTGAAGTCTCTGCAATCTATCCGTTTCTCCACCAAAACCATTGAAGGAAGTCAAATTGCACTTGGCAGCTGAATTCACCTAATTTTCTGCTTTCTTCTTTTGTCTCTGTACGTGCTCCTGTGTGAAACTTACACAACCCTTAATTAGAACACTAAGAAAGAAGCAATTTAAGCACCAAAAACATGTCAAGGGGTGTTAGAACAACACAAACAAAAACTGCGTGACAATCATAAGTTTTAATCACTACCTTTAAGTCACTGGGGGTGTTCACCGGGGGTGTATGCATCAGCAACAAGAGATTTACGGTAGCAGGGGCTCAGCGGGTATGGCACAGGGCTCACATAAACACGTGTGCGAGTGTGAAAACGTACGGTGGCACAAGCAGAGAGGGGGGATGGGAGAATGAGCGGGTGGACTCAGGATTGTGTGTAATACACCTTCATTGTCATGACAATATGTCTGCTTTCTCATTTCACACGCATGGCTGTCACACGCAGATGCAGCAGTTGCAAGGTGATTGACTCATCTATCTAACATGACCTCCAGGCCTACTCAACCAGCATGGAGGAATGGACCATAGTAAGATAACACTGCTGTAAAAAGGAGATCGATGGTGAGCTTTCGACATCACAGCCGAAGCCACCGGACACCACTGTGTCTCTGATTCTGGGGGGGGGGGGGGGGGGGGGGGGGGGGGGGGGGGGGGGGGGGGGGGGGGGGGGGGGGGGGGGGGGGGGGGG
>JABJVR010005183.1:0-13829 GCA_025773905.1 Chitala chitala | reverse complement strand
ACGCCTCAACTTCCTTCAAGTGTACTTAGGTGACATTACAGTGCTACAGGCGTTACTGACTATTTGACTTTCAACGTCGACTTATCTGTTCAAGACTCTGTCTTAATTAATAAAAGAAATCCGACATCAGATTATACGATAATACGATACAGAATTGTTCGCAATGCCGCGTGAGTTTCAAACAAGGAAAGCCGGCTCTACAGAAACGAACATTTGAATAGTAAAATATCAATTCGAATGGTAAAAAGTTAAACGAATATTCATTATTCAAATATTCGTCTGCATCCCTACTCATGACTCTCCTGGAATAACACGTTCTGAGGTTCCAAACAAACAGGTCGGAGGAACGTAACAAATGACACCTTGTGGTTAGGGACAACACAGTTTTAAAAAAAGTTAGAAAAACTGGCTTTTAAAGTGCTGGAACTGTGCCAAGCTGAGAAGCAGCTCACGTCAAGTCCGGGGAATGTCTGGACAAACAGGTGAATGCCAGAAGGCGGACTAATGGTACTCAGCTGTCCAATTGGAGGGACAAGGAGAAACCTGTGCAGTGATTCAAAATGTTACTTGAGAGCTACACATGCATGAGGGAGACAACATGAGTGCTCATTAAAGTACATGTGTGAATTGCAGCCAGCAGTCACCCTTTGAACAGTTAACACTATCTAAGCCAGAGAACCACACACGTGCTGCACATATACAACTGATACATAAGCCCCTCCCACTGACCAACCCCATGCCTCTAGCCACACCCACACACTGCCCCTTCTAACACCCCACCCCACCAGCACTTTTCACCTCAATATGAATGACCGCCCATTCTCTCACCAGAAACAGGATTCCTGGTCTGGGACCATCAATTCCATAACCCAACACTCATCGAAAAAAAGAAAAGTGGACCGTACAGTCCCACAGCTTACCTCTGTGGCCCCCATCTTCATCCTAAAACAAAAAAACAAGACCACGAGTCACACCAGCTCATTTTCCCCCAACAAAGTAGTCTATGATGGACACAATAAAATAATATATACATTACCTGCAAATGGTGTTCAGTGCAATTTCTGTAAAACACCACTGAACTGAATTTCAGCAAGAACAAGACCACAACTGCATTTCTCTAGTTATTATTGCCATGAAAACAGCCTCGAGGGTTGTCGAAAAACCCTGGTTCACATTATAACTTCTCTGTTCCCAGCAGTGGAACGATGAAGTATGCCAACCAAAGTCTTGCTCTGTTCAGAAATCCTAGCTAAATCTCTAGATGACTTCCAGTGGTTCCCCTTGGGCCCGCGACAGGTCCCGTATCGTTTAGATCTTTTGTCCTCAACCGTAAAGCAGGTGTGAATCTTGGTAGACCCTCTTGTCATTTTAACATTCTTCCTCCAAAAGCCAGAGAATAAAATCCCTTGTAATACAATTTTATAAATTTGATTTTGTGTTTCCAGTACTAGAGCTCACTGGGTCTTACAGCTAGTTGTGTTCGTGCAATTTAAAAATGCTTCCTGAACACTTAGCTTATGATGTAGCACCCCTGTGCTCAGGACACTAGAATGTTTCCACGATGAAACATTGCGGGGTATCTGATTTTATTGGAATCTGAAAAGCCAAACCAAAATTCTTTATTGCCTTGACTGTTTGGAGAAGGCTGATGTCTCATCAAGGTGCAAATGTACCGTACTTCTCCTAATTAACGTGCCTGCTCTAATAGACGTGCCCTAACCCGATTTGCCAGGGTGACTAATACAGTACGAGAGATGGTAAAGTCCGCCCCTTCTATATGATTAAAGAGGTGACATAGAAACATGGTTGATGCATAGAAGTATGGATTTGTGGAGAACTCTGATGATTGAATTTTATTCATTTTTATAAGTCATATTAACTTGGAATTTAGTTTTTAAATTTTTTTTTAAAAGAAAGTAGAAGAATGTAAGGCTTTTCAGTAACAACTTGTTGTTTTTAAAGATTTTTAAAAACTTTAACTTCTCGTTTTAAAGATTTTAAAAACTTCATGATTTGCTCATTTTGGCCTCAAGTAGATGTGCCCTACGCGCAACTTGTAACACACCTGGGTGCGTTAATTAGGAGAAACACGGTACATGGAGATGTGATCTGATCTTGTTGTAGGCAACAACAGCTCAGTAGTGTATCATGGGTAATGACCTTACCTTACATTAAAATACAATGAAAGTTCTCACTTGAACCTGTCCACTTGCATAGCAAATTAGCCACATGACCTACGTGTAACCCCCCCCCCACCTACGCACAATTAACTCCCATAAGGGCACAGCATCATAGTGGTATTCGAATAGCACAACATCAACGACCCCCCCCCCACGAGACCAACAACAGCTCACCTTAAGGTTGCAGTTCACTGCGGACTCCGGGGGGTAGACAATGAAATGTCGAAGAGTGAATCCAAAGCCCTGGGGGGTGCGGGCCAGCCGAATCGTCGTGGGTCCCGCCCACGAAAATGGCTCCTCCTCCCTGGGAGGCGGGGCCGACTCCTCCTAAAAGAGCAAGAACAATGTAGCAAATCCGTAAGTGTGGCACATTATAACAGCCCGACATAACAGCTGAGACACAACAGAAAGTGAGTAACGGTCCAAAATAGAAGGAGAAAAAAAAAAAAAAAAAGTAAATTAATAATCCATAAAGAAAATCTTAAAAACAAGTAAATCAAGAGTGGCTGCATGTTTCTGTATTAGCAACACCAAAAACAAGAGCATGGCTAAGTGTGACATCAAGTGGCAGAGAACCAGAGGAATGTCTGATCAGCACGAGGGGTGCTGCTACACACTCTGGGAAGTCACCAAGGTTATTACATCCTCGGCAA
This sequence comes from Chitala chitala, assembly GCA_025773905.1. NCBI lineage: Eukaryota > Metazoa > Chordata > Actinopteri > Osteoglossiformes > Notopteridae > Chitala > Chitala chitala. The sequence continues at coordinate 10,996 of JABJVR010005183.1, read as the reverse complement.
CAGAAAGTGCTGAGCGTTATTCTGTCTGAGAGATTTCCACCTGACCTTTATTACGTCTTGAAGTAGCAGCTCTGAGGTGAGAACAGCTACTCACAGAGGTGAGCCCAGCCAATCAAACAGGCAAGCGATGGGCTGAGTTCTGTACATGTGGTAAAGATTCGTCTTGACTGCAACCCGTCTGCCAAGTCCCCCTGAGAAACGGGCCGGACGTCCGCAAAACACTCTGGTGAGCTCACTCGACCCCAGGGAACCCGGGCAGGGATTGCCAAGCAACAGAACTGAAGAAAATGAGGCCCGTTACTAAGGGGGGGGGGGGAATGAACCAGGCAGCTGAAAAAAATGAGTCTTTAACTGTACTGTGTAGTATGAATGGGGCAGGAGAACACAAAATGGTGCTTCCTAGTGCTGAAATTACACTCCTCCATAAAGGCGATGAAGCAGCCCAGATCAGTCACAAAGTTGGAGTTTTTGGAACAACAACCTGTAACACCTGAGTGATGCTATGCTCACACTCAACAGACAACGCAGCTGTTTTCCAGTAAGACCCCCCCCCCCTTCTTGATTTTACCAGTCTTAAAACCAGATTAACACCCAGGAACAATTAACAAGAGGTAGTCATAACATGTTTTGCGAAAGGGGAATCCCCCTTTCATCTCCAAACGTTCACTTTTTCCCTTTGGAAACAGTCGGCAAAAGAACAAAAGATTGTGTTATTATTCCAACAGTTAAAATTTGACAATGCAAGTATACATATCCAAGCAAAAAAAATTAATTTTATAAAAATTAAATACCACCCCATAGTCCCAATACCATAAATCAGTGTGATGCCATATAGAGACTGGATTTCCAAAGGCAGAAAACTGAAACCTGAGACTTATTTACTAAATAACCATGAGAACCTCCACGACGTAAGAACGAGCTTTTTCAGAAAAAGCAGCTGCTGCAATCAACATCAGCCACGTTCAAGACGATGCGTGAAACCGACTCAATGCTATGTGGTCAGTCGGTTGCCCGTGTCCATGCCGAACGGCACGCTAATGCGCACGCACGTGCTTGTTAGGACAGTGCCGCTCTGAAAAAGTGTGTGTTGTGGGGGTGAATCGGGAGGAACATGCACACATGGCCACTAAAGATGCACTTCCCTGATACACAAGTACCCAACCGTGTTGTGTGGGATATTTATTATTATTTTTTTAATAAAATAAATTCCATAACCACGCAGCCCACATCAACTACTCTGTGGCGTAAGGTAATTTGTTGACGTGTTAACACCGACACGACGACTCCGTCAACCTCAATCCAAAACGTTGCACAAAAACTCAGCCTTACACTCAAGTTGTAGGAAAAGAGGATTTAGGCTCAACCTCAAAACTACGTGTAGAAACAGCTTTCTGGTCACTCTTTGTTGTATACGCTAAGACATGTTTGACCTCAATTTACATTCCAAACTGCAATACCTGGATATAAACCCTTGACCACACCTTAAAACCTAGATCTTAACGATTAATGTTATGTAGGAACTCTTGACTATAAAACTGAACACCTCCCATCATAATTATATGTATATAATACCATTTTATACACAAAACAGGATTATACATATATCATGTGTTTTTAAAAACATCTAACAGCAAGTTTTACAAAACTCCGAGACCATATTTAATCCATTTAAAATCGTTTCTACATTCGTGCATACACGCACACGCATACTTTGCCCATAACGGGACTTTTATAAATTATATCTTGTCTATTATACTGCCAAATAAGTAAGAAGTGAGAAAATACACAATACACGCAGTGAGTAAAGACACATACACAGGGATTGGGCCCAGCCTTTGCCACATTCTTAGTTTGGGGGCCTGAATAAATGACTGCCCATGGCAGTCTGAAGCTGAAAGACACCCTGCTTGTATAAGGTCCTATTGTCCTCAATTGTTTAGGGGATAGGCAATAGAATCCCCAGTGGAAGAAGTTCCACAGCAACGGTAGAAAAACAGAGAGAGCGAGAGAGAGAGACAGCGAGAGCGAGGGAGAGAGTGAGGGAGAGGGAACGAGCAAAGGAGAGAGAACGCAAAAGAGCAGTCACCATAGAAACAAGCAACCATGACGACGAGGTGCTGTGAAAAGCCTTCTTTAACCTGATCTGATGAGAAAGAGGTGGGGAGCAGGGCACTCCCACTTAGGTGCGGCTGTGACATACCTCTAACGCGCCTTCAAGCCAAACACAGACGTGAGTGAGCGAGAAAGCGAATGGGGAAAAAAAAAAACCCGACTTGTGGCCGTATGTTCTCCTCCACTTTTCACCATCTGTTCTTTAAGTGCACCCAGCGGTTTCAGTTTCACTTTTAAATTGAGCTCACCTTCAGAATAATAACCGCTAATTTTTAAAAAAGGAATCGACTGGTCTGCTGAATGACAACAGTTTTGATTAATTTAGGAAACGCTCTTGTTAGCGCGAAGCGAACAGCTTTGACTGCCCGTAATCTGGGCATTTGAAGATTAACACATAGCCACCTAAAAAATAAACAAGAGAATGTTCCTGCATAGTTTGAGTTCTGTGGGGGCCGGTGGCAAATGCACTGTGGCATACGTGGACCGCCACCGCCGTGGGGGTGCCAGCTGCTCGTACCGGCACCCGAGGATTTGGGTGGTCATGCGGCGCACCTGCTGGGGAGGTGTGCGCATTCAGAGATGCAATGAAACGTACTGAGCAGAGGTTGGGAAGGAAACAAGGCCAGAGTATTTAAACTCACAACATGGGGGGGCGAGAGAGAGAGAGAGAGAGCTCCACTCACAACAGAAGCAGGGCAGGATTTGGACAGAGATGAAAAAAATATATAAAAGTCTTTTGTGGCACGAGAACACAAGGCACATCCACAAACAGCCCCTGTTCACGATAAGCGAGACTGAAATCCTTGGAAAGGCACATTTATTCTGAACCTGGCGCATCTGCCATCTACAAGGTGTGAAACAGAGAACAAAAGGGCATTAATGAGGCCTGGTGCCTGCTGCAACCCCCCCTGGGGGTTTGAGGGGTGGAGGGCGAACAGGGCTTAATGCCATAAACTGTACTGTGTGCATTTAATTACTAAATTATTCATTACCACAGACTGGCAATGACGAAGCTGTCAAACGAAGGTGTCATACAGAGGCGGGTTCAAACCCCCTCCAGGCCACGTCAGCAGTCTACGGCGTGCCAGCCTGGGCAACGCCGTCCCCAGTGTGCCACAGCAATGCTTGCGGACGCGCTGACGGGCAGTTGTGCAAAAGACCATGGGCAGATCAATGAAATGCCACCCCCTCCCTCACCCTTTCTCATGTTCATGTGCGCAGGGAGAAGATGAAGGGCTCAAGCCAGCCAGGTCAGGTTTTCAAACGTGAAAGCGGGACAGTCCAACACTGAGCTCGTGTTCTGACCAAGAAGCCTGAACGCCACGTTTGATGATGGGGGATGGCAGTCGTCAGAAAAACGCAGATCTTTAAGAATCACAGAGCCTAGGCTGGCTGCGAACAGTACAGCACCTGCTGTTTGCAAATGAACGTTTAGGCAAATGAACGCCCAAGGCCACGCCCAACACAGACACCAGCGCGCGCGCGTCTTCCTCCACCAACCCCATGTCTACCCGTGGAACTGCTGCTCTTATGGCGGCACCACAAAACCACAACATGTTCAACGAGTCAGTTGGAGGCCTGAGGAAAAAGGTTCAAATTAGCGAGACGAGCATTAATGAATTACAGGAGGATTACACCCAGCGGCACCTCCACGAGATCTCTGGATGTTGCTGCCCTCTTCTGAGTGGGCAGGCTACACCGAACTTGCCCGATGTAAGGAAGTAAGGGGGGGGGGGGGGTTTCCCTCCTAAACAATGGCCTGGTTTAATAGCAGTGGTACGGTCTGAAGGTTCCTCTCCCAAAACAGGAACCAAAGCCGGGCCGCACGGAGCGCTTGAGGAAACCAGCCGGGCCTGTGGAAGTAATCAGCCTTTTTAAAAGCCAGCTCCATCTCCCAATCACTTCACCCCCTGCCACCCCTGCCCCCCAGGACAGAAAAAAAAAAAAAAAAAACAATGAGACTCCATTGTAATTTATTCGCAGCATCTGGACTGCTCGACAACAAGGATGAAAAAGAACATGCAGGCCAAAAGAAAACACCTTAAAGGGGGTTCAGTGCACTGAGCTGGCTGAGTTGAGTCAGATATAAAGAGAATAATCGTGATTAAAACGAGTGACTGGCCTAGAGTGCCAGGGCCATAATGAGAAGGTCCAGAGTGCCCAGTTAGCTAAACATACTGCATCTCATCTTCAAGATGACAAAGAAATAGATGCGTGGAACCCAGTGGATCGGGAGTCTGGAGGCTTCCGAAAGCAGGTTACGGGGCCGGGAGGTCAAGCCAAAGGTCGTCTGATGGAGAACCTTCATAGTGAAGTAGTTCACGTAACAAACAGGCCCAGCACAGGTAATTGTGTAAAGTGCTGTGAATGAGCATAATTTAACTTTTTTTTTTTTTTTTTTTTTTTTCCTACGTGGGAAGTCTCACAGTTCTCTGCCTCCTCAGAAAGTGTTAATCACACCAGCCCTGTGACTGGTTATAAAAACAGCATTTCTGGTTACTTTAATTTCACCAAACCCACACAGAGTTAAAAATAACCATCATCAGAACTGTATGCGATCCAGAATACGGGGTGAGAACACCAGACAACACCATACATGCTAAAGTAAATGCGACCTTCCGTGTCCACGGCGATTTCCAGTAAAAAGTTTGAGGTCCATAGCTTTCCAGACGCTGTGGTCAGTGCGTCCGTTATTCCAGACAGCTACTGACAATGGAGAAATGCCCAGGAAATGTAGGTGTGGCGGGGGCTCCTGCTTTGACAAGCCACGTGCTAATACCCGATATAAAGCACCACACTCAGGGAGGGGGCAGCGTGTGTGTGCATGCATGTGCATATGAGAAAGAGCGAGAGAGAGAGAGACTAAAAACGCCTAAAATCCACATCACAGGACACACTAACAAAGCAGTAAAGCGCACACACATATCAGAGGCTCAGTGTTCAAATATGTACATTTGGGGTGGGGGCTTAGTTTGGGTCTGCTTCCATTTCCAAAAAAAAAAAACTCAAACAGAACGAGACCGTCCCTGATTGAGGACTGGGGAAATCTTACTGAAAACTTTACCCGGCGCGTCTACATGCACACGTCCGGGCTTGTGTTTTGGGAGTTGCCGACAGTGTTTCAGGACATCCATTTAACATCCATTAACAGTCACAAAATGCAGTACGAATCAGCAGAAGGCAAGTCCCGGGTCCGGGTCTGACAACGCAGATGGAACAGAAAACATCCTAAAGTGCTGTCTTATCAGTACCGTGTGAGCCAGGGGACCTCCACGCGTCACTTTTGGCGAGGCGGGCCGACCGTACCGAGACCGGGGGTCACGCAGGGAGGAGCGAGCACGTGGGATAACAGGAAGGAGCGGTTGGCAGGGAAGAGGTGTGCCGCAGCAAGACCATGTGACTGGCCCACGCCCTGAGTTAGGCCGCCACTCCTGCTTAATGTGGAACGGCCACTAGTCATTTACGAGACACTCTCACCTGGAGCCGGAAAGGCACACCATCTTTAAAGACCAGCGTGCGTTCTACATGTCCACCTGGCTCACCGCAGCTCTTTCCAGTAAATATTGTCCTCACTCCCCATCTCTGTCCAACTTCCCCTTTTTCCTGTCCGCAAAGTCTGAGAAGATGCAAGCTTTCAAAATCCCTTCGCTCACAATTTTCTACTTATTACTCCAGTGAAAACCCAAGCAGCACTTTTCAAATAAGCGTCAAGATAATGAACTGGGACATGGTTGAGCCGGGCATACGGTGCCTTGTGCCGAGCTGGGCCTACGGGGGCCTTAGAGTTTGCATGTCCTAGGATGGTTTTGGAGCAATAACAAACCTGACTTGACAACCAGTCACTAGAAATTGGTGGTGGGTGGATGGAAACATGAGAAATGAAGTACAAACCAAATTTCCTGTACGGTACATTCAGGAAACTCCTATTCTGCGGTCCACACCCACAGAAGAGGCTCTAGCTGCATAATCAAATTGGGTTCAAGGCAGCACCCTCACAGCAGATCACACGGGGACATCACAATGCCGTCTATTCGCCGTCAATGCCGCAAGGTGACCCGAAACCAGACGCCTATGAAACACAAGCTGGAGAAAGCAATGAGATTTAATCCCTCTGGTCAAGACACCTCCACCGAGCTGTCTGCACCTCACAGGACAGAGCGGAAGTCAGACAAAAAAAAAAAAAACATACATAATAATAAAGGTTTCAGAGTTTCTTGTTGCAGCCCTAATCCCTGTGAAAGGGTACAAGCCAGGGCTCTGTCTATCCAGGACTGCTGAGTCAGCACTTTCTATAAGGCGTGTTCACTAATGCAGGTGCACCACACACCACAGGTACCTGCAAAAGACCAGAACTATCTCCACTCAACTCCAGACCAAAGCTCCGTTGCAGCATGTGTTCTTCAGCAAGGCCGAGCTAAAAAACCGTGGAAACCTCAGTACAGTTAAACATAAGTAGCAGCCAGCTGAACTGCCGCACAGATAAAACCTAATTTCTCTGAACAAACGTGACAAGTGAAATTGAACATTCATAAACAATAATACAAAAGGCGTGCAGTCGCATGAGCTGAACTGACAGTCCTACTCAGCCAATCAGAATGGCACGGCGCGGAGGAAACCAAAGACCTTGAGCGATGGACCAGCCCCGCCTTGTAATCCTCCACAGATATGAAGACGCTCTTCACTTAAGCGGCCTAATCGTCGTGACTTCACAAGAGACGGCAGCAAAGGGCGTTCGGAGCTCCTTGTCCTCACATCAGTAACACTCGAAGCAGAACCTGCTGCCAACGTTGTCCTCAGCTTGACCAGGTAAGACCCTGTTTAACAAGCAAATTTTTGAGGTTAAGCTAACAGGCGCACAGGGCCTGTCATCATTGCGTGAGTTCCAAAATAAAGTTCGACGTTGTTTCAGAAATTCCACAGCACTCCGTCAGCTTCCGCCAAGCTACAGGTAGATGCGGTATGCCGCCAGTCATGAACGCAAACGGTTACACAGCAGGGTAAGGCGAAATTACACCAGGACTCCCCTGCCCCACCAAACATCAGCCACTTTATTTCCTCTTTCCAGAAAGACATCAGGAGGCTTTTCTTCTGAGTCACCAGGGAGGGTGAAGTCAGAGCGTAGCTGCAAACAGAATTATAGTGGCAAAAACGAAAGAGCCGTTCAGAGTTTCCACCTACATCCAGAGGCCCAGGGAGTCGCCACCGACGAACAACAGCTGGGCCAGGAGGCTCCCGACGTCTCGAGTCACATCTTCCGTTCGCTCACTCGCCCTGGCGCCTGTTCGCCAAGCCCCCCCGCCTCCACACACCCACCTCCGGCACACCGACGTCGTTTCAAATCGTCTGTCCAATTTTGCAACGCCCAACCCGTTAATCAACCACGCTTCCAAAGCTGGTCAGGAAACAAGACAACCTGGACCATGGTGGAGACAGGTCTCCGCTCACGGCCAGAACTTGCTTAAAGCGTAAGCATGAACACAGGCCGAGCTTTAGGTTGAGAGGCATCTGCGTCCCATCGGCACGGGATTCCGAAGGGTGGGTTTCCTAGAAGCGGCTGCGAAGCAGGAAATGCTACAGCGCAGAGGCCTCATCTTTGGCATGCGAGATCCACACGCTGGAAAGGAAATAACAGCTGGACACAATATGTAGAAAGAGCCATGTCTCTAAATCAGTACACGGGAGCAATCTTTACGCTAGCTAGCTTGTGAACAAACCAACATTCATCTGCAATTTTCAGGGGGACAAAATGCTAGGTTAATAAACCGGACACTGGACTGCATGGGTACGTGTATGTAAAAGTAATTTATTCCCGCCATCCCCACAGACTGGACAAAACCTCAAGTAAAAGGCCTTCTTGGATGACTGGGTTGCTTGTACACGTGTTATTTAAACGTGGTTGTTCAACAAGAAGTTCTAACTGATGCTGGATCAAGTATTCAAAAAGAATTCACACCTCCTTTACTGGACACAGTCCCAGCCTGTGTGGGGAAAAACAGGAAGCTGCTCTTTTTCCTTCTCATCACCTTTTTGACTTTATATTGGGGGAAAAAACAGAGAACTCCATTAAAAAAGGCTCATTGTTTTTATTACAAGTCTGCCTCAGCACAGACAAAGCTGAACTTAGACAGAGCCACATTATATTCAAAGGGTAAACACAAGCAAAGGGGGGGGGAGAAAAAAAAAAAAAAAAAAAACCCCAAAAGACAGGTGCTTCAGAGACGCACATGGGAATGTCACCTGCTCAAATTTTTTTCCCCCACCTCAGACCAAAGTAAACCTGGCTAACGCAGGCCACTGCTACACCGGCGGCTCTGACAGGGCCAGCATGTAACAATGCCGGTGTCTGTCTGTACGCAGAGTGGCGTCATGTGCTTGTGGTCGTCATGGCAACACGCCGCCTCAGACAGGGATACTGTGCGGCCCAGACCTGAAACTGTAGTGCAGTCTCAACTGCGGCTCGTCTCATGTAAATGAAACGGACAACATTTCAAATCTTAACGTTACGCGATCCGCGGCGTCGCTAACAAAATGCCATCGAAATGCCGAATTAGCGCCATTCCTAAATCGATGTTTTAAGTATGTGTGGATGTGAAAAGATCCTTACGTGTTATCCCCAAAATTCACAGTTTGAAGTTACTGGCTCTAAAATACCCAGGAAAAGATCTGTTTAACTGGCGTCTCCAGGGCTGGGTAGCTTTGGACTCAGGAGAGATACAGAAAAATTATGTCAAAGCAGAGCAAAGCGCATGTCTTAGTGGCAGCCGACAGGCATACAGACAGCAAGACAATGTTACAGCTCTCAAAAGCTGTCTCTGATTGGCTGGAAGAAAAAAAAAAAAAAAAAAAAAAAAAAAAAAAAAATGAATGCCGATTGGAAGGAGCCGAAACAAAGTAAGAGGCTGTTGCAAAAATTGTTTGAATTTTTGTTAAAACATCTTTCAGATTTTGAGAATGTGTAAGTTTGTCTAAAAGAAATGAACACACACGAATACACACACACACACACACACACACACACAAGGAAGAGAAAGAGGGAAAAAAAATAAACTGCTGGGTTAATCAGGCTTCCCCTATTCTAAGGAAAACATTTTCCCCACACACTGAAGCAGGAAGTGTACGACAGTATATTTACCACTGTCACAAGTGCCACACTAGTCAAACACATGGAGTGTCCACTGCAGACTACTGTGAGAGGCCTAATCTCTATCCTTCCCCAAATTACTGTCATGCAAAACCAGGCAAGCAAAACGACAGCTAAAAAAAAAAAAACGCAAAGAAACAGCTCTACCTTTTCTAGGATAAACGTACTGCTCTACTGACCAATGGAATTCGGGGTTTTGAAAAACCTACGGCCCCAGCAACGGGAATTCCAAAACATGCATTCCAGTGTAAGGCATACAACGGGGTACACAGGCCTCCCAGTCCATCGCAGGTGTGTGCAAATACACACACACCCACACACCAATTTTAGTTTTCCCCAGTTCGTCTCAACTGTACCCTTTCAAATCGGAGTAATGCCTGCAAAGCAGAACACACAGAAACCCAGCATTCTCAGCAGAATTGGCCGAGGTGCATCTACGGGTCCAGACAGCACAGCCGGGACGCGAAAGCGGCCATCTGGACTGGCCCGTCCCAAGCAGGAACCCACAAGCTTCACACACTAACACTACAAATGTGCCCCCACAAACACAGGCAAGGGGGCCTCCCAAGTGACACCAGGTGGCTCGGTTAGCGCCTCTGGGCTTGAGTCAGATAATCAGGCTTCTCACCGCTGGGCCTACCATAAATTATAAATACATCCTCTGGGGGCTTGACTGTAGCCCCTCCCTTAATGCAACTCTCTCAACTCAACTGTCACATTAATCCAGCCCAAAAGGGCCTTCATTGGCACCAACACAATTCTGCAATTATTAAAAGCTCATAACACTACAGATGATATAAATCAAAGCCACAGGATATTAAGTCTTTCACATAGATTTTTTTAAGCAACCAATTATAGATTTTAAACTGGGGTTACCTTAATTCATTGCCTGAACCTGACAATAAATATCTTCTATTCAAGCAGGCCAGTACAGCATTAATTTTTAATCATCCCTGTCGAGTCCTTGTGGCTTCCTCGTTTTTGAAACAAATGTCCGATTTTCATTTACTAACTTCATAAGTATTAATACTAATAGCGTAACATTTACTGAAGCTCACTGGCTCCAACAGGTTCATAATTGCAGTCATCATCAACGCTCATTTAAGAGAAGCTTATCTAATTAGTGACTATCCAGAGATGACAAAAATGCTGTATTTAAACATTCCCCACCCATTTCATTCCATATGTTCTTGCCATATTTTACAGATTCACTAGGCACTTTGAGTAAAATCATCAAACAGAAAGGTAAAAACTACAATCCAGGTTGGCACAGTTCACAAGTGGACTTCAGACATTAAAGCATGGGGTCACCAGTCGTCAAGCCTTCTGAGGTGTGGAGAAGCAAGAAACAAACAACAAAGGGTTAATTTTTGCAGGCATTATAAGTAAGGAACGTGAAGCCTTTTCTGAAAATCTGGGTGGAATCGGCCTCACGGGACAGAGGGCTCTCCGTTCTGCACGGGACACAATTCAGACGCCGCTGAAAATCACAGCCAAGGTGCAGCAGAGAGGATCCATCACAGCTGGGACGGGCACAGTTCCTCCATCAGATTAAGCTCTTTGAAGGTCGTGGGCGAAGACAGTTCCGTTTCAACTTCCTTCCACAAAAAGCAACCTCAAGTCTGACTGAGGGGGAGAGAAAAAAAAAAAAAAAAAAACAAACCACCACACACACACACACACACACACACACACACACACACACACACACACAAACACACACACACACACACACACACACAC
>JABJVR010005182.1:0-12500 GCA_025773905.1 Chitala chitala | reverse complement strand
CAGGGAGAAAGCCTCCGATACAGGAGTGCCCAAATGAAGGTACCTCACAGGCACAGCTGAAATCTCGCTCTGAGGAGAGACAGGTGTGGGTGACATCACAGACATCACGTTAACAGTGTAACGTGTTTCTGGCAGAAAAAAAAGTGTAGCACACTACATCTGCATGGTATGTACTGGGTAAGGTTCTGCTAACAGCTAACACAGGGGATAAATAGTTTCTAAGGTTTTCAAATGCTCCTGTTGGCTTTGATCAGCAGCACAGTAGTGATCAAAAATCTTCTCTTCTAAGACTTTGACTGGAACTCTGACAGGAGCCTGTGTTTACTCTGCTTTCCTATACATACTATTTTACTGTAAGAGGCTAAAATATTGTAAAACAGCAACAATATTTTTGGGCTAAATGCAGCTGTGTTTTGGAATTGCTTGTTCTTGCCTGCAGGTGTTTATAGATGTGCAGGGTGATCCAGTCACAGTCTAAGTATGAAATAAGACAAATGCCCATGTTGGCAGTGGTGTTGTGTAGGTCACACATGAGATCTACGGCTTCAGCACTGCCCCTTGGTCCCAAGAAGGCATTCAGTTCCTGGGCTCGCACAACCTCATATGGTGTACCTTCTACAACTGGTGTGCTGATGGAAGAGAGCGGGATAAAAAGGAAAGAGGGACAGCATCCCCATGAAAGAGGGAAATGTGGAAAATATTGTGTTACGTTCAGTTTTAACGAGGTTTTGCTTACACTGCAAATTTTGTGGAAAAAAACCATAAGATAGAAATTATCTCTGTCTATTACTAATATAACTTTAGGACCGTTGTTTCAAAAACTGAATCCTACAGACTGTGGGATACACCTTCTTTTAGAACCTGATAGTCACTTCAATCATTTGAGTCCATCATCCAAATAATCATTTCAATAAAATAATTTGTCAAGAGCTACACACTTGGTCCAGGACCAAAAAAAAGAGGCACACATTCCTTCAGATATGGGAAAAATAACAATGAACCATGTGTACAATAATATGTATCTTTGTTCACCTTCCCTTTACATTAATTTATCCACAACAACTCAGATGCACTGTAGTCTTTTTTTCTTGCCCTTGCAGCAACGTTAATGGTTTTCACCTCATGGGTAAAAAGGTACTTGAATATAACAACTTAGAGTTTCAGTAGTTTTCACAGCTTGGTTACCACACAAATTGTCATTTGTCACAAACAGAGAACAACAGCAGAAGCTCATCTGACCTGAGGATGGCGCTGGTGAAACAGCGATTCAGGTCCATCTCTGTGTACCTTCTGCATTGCTTTACAGCTTGGTGGTTTGAGAGCACTGCTACTACGGAGACACTCTTCTTCTTTTTCCTCTCCTCTTTCTCCTTCTTCTGCCACTCCCTCACCAGATACACGCCTGACAGTTCATTGCCATGGGTACCTCCACATATGGCAACGCGGGCCAAAGGAGGCAGGATTACCATATCCATCTGTGCAAGAAGGGGAGGGTTTTGGGGTGGTGGTTATTACAGTAAGTTTAGGGAGTAAACCTGCATACCTTGAACAGAAAGTAAGTATGCTCTTGTCCTGACTTACCTGGGCAATTGTCATTGTAACACTTTCACATCTGTTACATAATTTCACAAAGCAGTACAATTTTTTTAAAATAAATATATAATCCTCTCCAGGTTTGAAAGACTTTGAAATTAATTTTAGTTTACAGTGTGATTATTTATATCTTATGACTAATCTCAAGAAAGCAATGCATCACTATAAAAAACCATGTTGTGTAAGTGTGTATCTATATTCTATTTTGTTTATAATTTGTGGAAATTTAATTAAGTGTCTCAGATTTTGTAGCCAGTGTTTTGGCTGAATAATCATTTGGGCCATCTTGGTTATCAAGGACTGCATCTGACATAAGACATGGGGCAGTTGAAAAGAACCTGGGAACATGCCAGAGTTAGTATAGTGTTGAAATATTCATTCGTTTTCATTTTTACTTAGTTTAGCATGTCAGGTTGGAGTTACACATTTGGGTGTAGTATATTTAGAAGAGTATAAACAGTTTTAATTTCTTTTTGCATTCTACTGTAGTGCCAAGTGGAGTTGGTCAAAAACACTGACAAGTGTTATAACAGAAATTTCTATTTCCCATTGAAAAACATGGGAGTGAGTGTGAATCATTGGAATACATGTGTAATGATCTGCCTGTAGGTAACCACGCCCTTTCATTACCTTCTCTTCTCTTTGTGCTAATTTGTTTCGAGTGTAGTGGTGTTTTCACCTGGTCCAAGTTTATGTAAGTGCACTATAAGGGTCTTTGTTACCTCTTGCTTATTGCCAGTGGTTAGATGTAAATGCTAGTGTTAACTGGTCTTCCCTGCTTCCAACTAGTCTTGCTTATTGAGCATATTCAAAGTGGTGGTTAGCGCCATTATTTTGCACTTCTGGTCCCAGGGTCCAACTCCTGTCCCAGGTCTGTGTGCATGGAGTTTGCATGTTCTCCCTGTGCTTGGTGGGTTTTCTCCAGTTTCCTCCCACAGTCCAATGTTTTCTGTGTCTTTTAGTACGGTTTTTGTAAATAAACTTTGCGTCTACAATTAGTTTTGCTTCTCCATTGTCTCCTTGCTTTCCTGCACGTTACAACATGCTTCAATGCTGTTTTCTACCAACCAGCTTCACCTTTTTGTAATCCTAGTGTGAAGATTGAGGAGGGGGGAACTCAGAAAGGCCAATTAACATTTTTCATCCGAAAAGATAGATTTTTATCATATCATATCAAAATATAAGTTTATTTATATAGCACTTAAAGTTGACTGAAGCAGTTAATATGAAGTAATGCTTTTTAACATGTATCTTTCATTTGCATGGGTTTTCGTATGCGATAACCCTGTTATGCACAAGTTTTAAAAGTGATTGTCGGGACATTAACCTATGCTAATTTCGAACAATTGGCACGTCTTCAATTTACTAGGACATGGAATTCATCAATGTAAGAACACATTTGTGAAAAAATCGGGGGTTTCAACATACTCCTTAGAATCTTCTTAAGACCCTCCTTACTAGCAAATTGAAGAAAATGCTTAGGAAGATATTGGTTAATGCAGCCCATTGTTATTTATCCACATGTTATTTATTTGTCAAAGCACATTTACTATACAGGAAACTATGCAACTTCACTGAAGGGAAACAGTTGTTTCTTACATATGTTTTCACCTGTCAATCAGATGAGAGGCCACACTGTTGAGCAATCAGATGTGTGGTTTCAGTTGAACAACAGGATGGTAAGAAGAGCCAAGAAAATGTCTGCAGCAGTTAGACAGTGGAAAGGTCTAAGAGACCTGGAAAAGCCCTTTACAGCCAGGTAGCTGTTTCTGTGTTTAAGTCCCATAGACCTTACTGTAGAGAGCACCCTGAGCTCAAAATTCAGGTTGATCCAACCTGCAGTCGGCAAGCTGGAACTTAAGTGTCATTTGCCAGTTTAGGCTTACAAAAAACATAAAATAATTCTCAGATTTAGTATCTAGCTCAAATAAACCACACAATTCACATCTAGCACTTTTACATGCAAAATGGTTTCACATGGTGCAGAATAAATTAACACATTTTCAAAGTCACACCCAAAAAGAAAAGAAAAGTTAAAGAAGGTTAAAGAAAAACAAGACATGACATGTAGGTACACACCATACCTCTCTGTGCTAAAAAGCACTTTGTCCCTTCCTTCTCTTCTTTTCTGTCTTTCTGCTGGGTGTGTTCAGATGGCATTTACCTTTGTAACTGTACTTTGAACTTAGGAAAACAACCACGTGTCTGTTTCATCTACAGACACACTGCTAACACCCTTCATTTGCACATTCTTCACTAATGTTCCTCCCAATTTCTTCTGTACCTGATGTGTTTCTGTGTTTTTTGCTCTTCACAAGTCCAGAGCTTGGCAGAAGGTTGCTTTCCTGCTGTGAAATCTGTGTTGTAACAGAGTTGGGAGCATGGGTCCCACCTGTGTGTCAATGGTCTGTAGAAACTAGATTCAATGAATGAACATAGATACAGTAAAGACAAATATAGTCATTACCACATCTAGGGGCGGGGTCACAGGGTGCTAACTACAGCTGAAATCCAATCGGAAGCCAGAATGCAAACTCACATTCCATTTCAATTTGACTAAGGTCAGAGGGACCTCTGTTATTTTTAGTAATAACACATTTCTATAACCACAAATAAAAATGTCCATATTAAAATATGCCCTACAATGCGTTGGGACTCTATATGGGGGTATCTCCTGCCTTGCACTCTGTTGTATGTAAGTGGAGAGTTCGTTTAATATGATGCACTTGTAATGTAATTAAGTTTTTATTTACAAAGTAATCGACAGTCTCTCCTTCCTACATTCAAACTCTCCCATTGTGCACATATACGCACCTTAGTCTCTCAAAATGTCTCATAAATTCTCACAGTCTGGCATGTACAACACAGAACACCAGAACACACCCTAGGGTGCCTGTCATAATCCAGGCCACCTGTGACCCTGTATAAGATAAGTGTTAGGTTAAAATGTTTTTGAGCATATGCAACTGTTTAACTGTACACACACAAATTCATGCAAAAGTAATACCAGTCACATTTTAATTTCACCCTACATCTTTTATTTCTGGCTTTCAATTGTTTAGTTTTACTATATTTTGATTTACATTGGAACAAGTAAATATGCAAGTGCAACCACTGAAGTTGCATTGGATGGGAAAAGTTCCATGTCTCAGCTGTTGACTGTTTTTACTGTATAAGATAAAAATATAAAGTTACAAAAACTATTTATCAAATCAACAAACCTAAAAGCATGCTTAATTTAATGTTAATAAAATGTAGGTGTCTAATTCCAGACTGACTTCAAAAAATCACTTTCACACAGATTAACTAGTGCAATATGACCATGCTAGTGAAAAAGACAATATATGTGTGTTTCATTAAAAGAAAAATGCATTCAGTCCCTTTGCTTGGGATAGCCCACTGATAGCTTAAGATATTACATACTGAGTGTGCTTTCTCAGTTCTACAGCTTCAGGGACACACTGAGACAGGAGACCAGCAGAAGACTGGAGGACATCAGGACGTTGTAGCTATCCTTCTCAGAGGAACGAGTGGAGTCACTGGAGGAAAGAGAGGTGGAGAAAGTGAAAAGTCAGCACAGGCAGCTGAGTTGTCACTGCACACACACACACACACACACACACACACACACACACACACCAGACAATGTGATCACAATTGAGGACACTGAGATGTACAGACATACTTCTACACATATAACCAAGACAGACTGACTGTCACATCAGACTAAAAAAAAGTAATCAGTGTACAGAGACTGGTATTGCCATCCGAACCTTTCTCTGTCGATTCACTGAAATTCACATTGTGAGAATGTAAAATAGTACTTACACAATGAAGGAACATTTATGGTTGCTGTGGTATCCATCATGGTACAGGGTGATTTGTGTGTATTCTGTATACTGTGTTACATCTGTAACTTTGAACACTTCATATGGAGGGATTACCCAGGTATACGAACTGTCGGGTATGATTGGCTCAATGTTCACTGCAGAGCAGGAAGTGATGTTGAAAATTGTTCCAGTATCAGTATTAATACTCTCTTCAGCCTCACTCATTTCAGTATTGGCTGTTACAAATCTCCCAAACCTTATCTTGGAACCCACTGATGTCTCATAGAGCTTCTGTGAACCTCGAAAGACAGTTTTGCATTTTTTAGGCTGAAGCAGGCGCACGGCTTCCGTAAGCAGGAAGTGTAGAGACTTGAATGGAAAGCTGTGGCGATATATGCTGGCGTTCCCACCATGGGACTCGACGGCATCATTGAACATAATGCGGAAATTGGTGTGCTTGTCATAGGTGATTAGTGCCTGGGTATGCAGGGATTCACCACCGGAAATAATTTTTGTTTGGTTTTTACTTTGCCACGCCTTACGGAAATCCTCATTGTCTTTCAGTTCTGTCTGTAATAGGCCATCATAAGCCTTCAGCTTTGCCAGGATGGTAGCGCTGCATTTACCAAACCGGTCATCCACCGCAGAGGGAGCCATATCTAGTTTCTTCTTGTCTTTTTTCTGAAGCACATAAACTGCATTTTAAATTAAAGTTCACATTTATTCTGTCCCACATTTGTAACATGCTACAATTTCTTTAAATCTGCATGCCTTTATGCAGTTCTCAGACATAGTAGTTTTTACATATTAACCTATAGTTGCACAACTAGGTATTTATTTTTTTGTTTTTTTATTTTCCTTGAAACTAGTTTATGAATATTAATGTTTTGCACATTTACCCAAATGTATAGCTGGATAAATTACTGAAGGCGCTTATGACAAATGAATAATAGTACAACAGTGGTTTATTTTGATGTGGCAGGTTTTTGGTCAAGGTCAGTTTTACAGAATGATAAAAGGCCCGATGTATCCACACACAGGCTGACACTAATGTTAAGCAGCTGAACTTACCGCCCTTGTGGAAGAGCTTAGTAAAATCACAATGAAGACCACAAGTCCAAGCACCTGCATCCTTGGGGTGATTCTGTACCCTGTTCACACACGCAGACTGTTAGAAAAATATTTTACTCACTCAGTCTAATATGTTAAACTTGTAAAGCCTATATCATAATCAACAGATCTATACACATATCTGTAGCACAACATATTAATGGGTGTTTATCTACATAAGGTACTTTCCCACATAATCGCTTGTAAGCAGGCCTGTACAAGAGATATGGTGAAGTGGCGAGAAAACCGCTCACGCTTTAGTTACAAAAATATATCCCTAAAATCATAGACAATAGAGCATGTGATCAGGATGGTTTACGTCTAGATGTCTGAGTTTTGGAACACCAAAAAGAGGTCGGCTTGACATAACATGAGATGGAGCCATCTGGACATCGAAACATGGAAGATAGGGAGTAGGAGAAAAGATGTCTAAAATGATATCTGGCCTTAATTATACCATCTGTTTCCTCTCTGTGTTTGCTTCCTTTGTTCCTTCTTTGTTGTGATCAAGGACATGGACTGCATATATATGACATGACTGTACCTAGGTTTTTGGGATTGTTCTGAGGCACATTGTGTGGCTGACGAATCTATCTCCTATGTGCATATTAAATCTTTCTTACCTCGAAGTCTGGTGTGCAGAGTGTTATTACTTAATTGTTTGCTTACTAACTGTTTGTTATTTGTCAAGACTCCTAAGGTGAATATCAGAATTTTCCTGACACAGACAATAAATGGACTCCAAGAATTTGTTTGATCATTACACAAATTCAAGCCAGGTCAAAATGAAATGAGTCAGAAATAGAAATTATTTACAAAAATATTCAGGTTTCCTCTGCTATCCAAAAGACGTGCATTCCTATAAAGTCTTTCATAAGCCAAAATGGTGTAAAGCAAAGAAGCAATTAACATTCATTATAATTAATAGTATAATTACCACATGGGAAAAATGTTTGAACATTCCCAGAACCAAAGAATAACCTACCAGGTCATACAAAATAACAGACAACAAAATAACAAACCAGGAGACTTTTGGACCTCAGCTTAATGTTCTACCCACCAGGCTTATTTTACCTTAAATGTAAGACAACTTAATCGAACAACTTGCCTTAGATATTTTGTACTAGTGTACATAATGTACTAGCAGAACCAACAGTAACTTTAGCAGCTTTCAAGATTTTTTCCTTCTGTGTGTAAATAATATGAATAGTGCATGCATGCACAATGCCATTGTTTTGTTCGCTATGATTCAAAGGTTTAATTACATCCAGTTTACGATAAGCATAACCCCCTTATAAACTCTATTAAGATTATCTGATACCTTAGGGAACATCTTGCTAATGTAAAAGCAAAAATGGTTTTCAGATTTATTCTGGTTTATGAAAACAGGCAATAGTGCAGATCTTTTCTAAAAGTAAAGTGGCGTAAAGAGAACTTTTCAAAAATGGGGGATGCCTGTGTTTTGACTAAATTCTGCTATAAAACCCTGCTCACATTAAAGACAACCCAGATTTTCTGTGTGTTCAATACAGGTTTAGTATGTTCTGCACTGCACTAAAAAACTACACTAAAGTAAGTAATCTTTGCACCATCCACCTTTTTTCACAACCTTACATCTAATTGTGTAAAACTGTGATTGTATCTATTCTTGCACCCATAGGAGCACACGCACATAGGAATTTCACTGCATCTTTTTGCAAATGACAATAAATCAGAATCTAATAATTTAAGCATATCATACAGATTGTTTCATACCTCAGTTACTGGAGGTCCTTCACCTTGCAATGTGTCAGCCTGTTCTCTTCCAGTGTTTTTACATGGAAAATGGTTGCAACAGGAAATCTCCCGAGCCTTGTCTTCATTAGAAAACTTCTTTTCCTTCCGTTTTAGGAAGTGAAAGAATTTACCATGATTCAGCAATGGCTGCAATCCAACTCCACAGTCCAACAAACTGTGATGCAGAGTGTAAGTCTATTAGTTCCTATTCATTTCTGGTGGGAAACATTCTACATCTGAGGGGCCCTGGTGGAAACATACCATGTTATCTCTATAAACAATGGAAGGACATCCTGTTTTGCCACAAAGAACAGGATAGAAAGCACATAGCAAGGAGCTGTGTCAGTGAAAATGGTCAAGTTAATACAATAAAGTTCAGAAGGGATGCAAAAGACTGTAAAGGAAAATGTTAAAGACTGCAGAATAGAAAAGCTAGAGCTTGCAAAATAGAAGTGCTGGAACATACGCATAGATGCGAGAAAGCAACATTATAATAACAAGCAGCGCATACAGCTGAAACTCGTTTGAACCAGCTCTTGTGCTAAGTTTCGCAGAAGCTACGAAAACAGCTTTAATCTTAAAACTAGTTCATCGTTTCCCCTTGGTGTCCTTAACTACCCGCTGTTTGTATCAGTTCACTGCCAGTTATTGTTGAATGTGGAAGTGCTATGTTAGACCCCAGCCTAGTTAATGCCTTGTATCCCTTTATACCTTGCTTTGTTTTTTCAATAAACCTCCCTCTTTGTATTTGGACCATGCCTCAGCCTGTCTGCTTCGTTGACACTCTGCCAGGCTACTGTGTAATCAGTCTAGCACGAAAACAAGGCAAAACAAGCATTTTCACATGTAACATTGAAAGAAAAATGTGAAGTCATAAATTGTAAACTGTAAGATAAATTTCTTATGCCCACAAAGGAACTGAGGAAGGCATTCATTTTAAAACTGTGTGAAGCTGGTCAGGACAGCAGTGAAAATAGAGATCTTCAACACATCTATACAAAATGTTTATCTAATAAAGCTTTCCCATATTGTACATGGCTTAGTGTTCCCTTGAGAGATCTGCTGCTTCAGGATTTTCCATTCCACTCCTGGAGCCAATCCATCACAAAGAGGTTAACACACTAGACCTTATTTTAGAAGAATATTTTCTAAATAAAAATTTATGGACATTGCCTCCAACATCTGTGCAATACCACTTTCATACACACTGCCAAGTAAACACAAGCACACTCACATATATTAGGCACTAATGACATAATAAACTAATAACTAATGACATAATGACTTCACATTTTTCTTTCAATAACTAACATACTGTATCTGTATGTGGTTCAACAGATGCACTGTAGATGATCGGAAAGCGTTACGGCGGGTGGTATCGAAAGCTGAGAGAATCAGTGGGGTGCAGCTCCCAAAACTGGAGGACATCTACTATACTCGCTGCCTCAGGAAAGCGAGAACAGTCTGTAGAGACCCCACACACCCACTCCACAGACACTTTGAACTGCTGCCATCTGGTAAACGATACAGAGCCACAGGACTGAGGGACAGTTTCATTCCAAGTGCAATATGCACTTTAAACAGTGCAATGTGAATAAATGCAATACTATACTTGCATGTTTGCTGTATTTTGCACAAATCTGCACACTCTGCTGTATTTCTGCATAATTCTGCATAGCTTTGCACTATATGTTTCGTGTGGCAACACAGTAACCTTTTATATTTTGTATATTACTGTTCTTAAGTATTTTGTTTAGTATATTATTTTAGTATATTACTATTATTTAGTATATTAGTATGTTAGTAGATAATAGTATAATTTTGGTATATTTTTTTAATATTACAATATATATTTTTAGTAATTTCTTTTAGTGTATTACTATCTTTTAAAGTATATTAGGACATCTATGGCTATATTTCTTACATTCCTTTGTGGTTCATACCTGTTATAGAAGGATGCACCCAAATTTCTTTGTGTTTAATTGCACAATGACAATAAAGGAATTATATTCTATGACATGACTATATAGTGACCTAGCAATATGAAACACAAGGAAAGGTGACACCTACAGGACACAAGGAGGCATGACAGGGTAGAGCATGACAAACCCAAACATACTAACCATTACACCAAAGCAATTGCTGGTATTTTTGGGTATTTTTCTTGGTTTTTGACTGAGAGTTGTCCCAAGCATTCACTTGCAGTTTTGGGTAAAGAACTCGTGTTCAACATACAATTAGCTGGAAAGCCTGAGTGTTTCAATAAGGTTTTATCTCGCCATCAACTAGTATCAACTCCCAGTTTTGTAACAAACATCTCACGCCTGCATGCCCGAGTTGTAGCCCAGCTGAGGGTGGTTTCGTAGCTCAGACTGTTCAAGTCACCGTTTTGCAGGTTCTGGATTAGACAGTTCACTTCCCCCAAAACTGAAATGTTCTGTTCCTGGAAAAGGCAGGAATTATGTCAATGGAAAAATGTCACCAAGAGAAAAAAAAATAGCTCACATCTTTCAGGGAGATGTAAAAAATATTTAAAAATGGAAATTGATTTAGACATTTATAGTTGCACTAAATGGGTAGAAGTTACATAGGCAAGACTTAGCACATTTAGTTTACAGCTAAAATTTATTACAAAAACACAGGCAATCAATTCCTGTCAACAATAATTATCTTGTTGGGGATACTGATTCCCTGTTTCAGAGCTTTGATATTTGGTAACATGTCTTTTTTGCCTCAAGTTGGTGACAAATTGTGCTTTTATCATATTTTACACACATGGGAACCCAAAAGACCTTGTTTGACAGATCATGAGGTGGGAGCTCTTAGCTGCTAAGGCCTAAAGCAATTAGAACAACACAGGGTGAGCGTCACCTTGGACGAGGTGCTGACCCATCGTAGGGCACCGTCACACACCATGGGCAATTTGGAAATGTCTATCAGCAACACATTTCATTATTGTTTTAAGAGGTTTGTTAAAAAACAGCAGTGTGACAGCCAAACAGGACACTGTTGTGGAGTAGGGTTCTTGCACATTCTTACATTAATAAGGTGCAGCAAGCAGCAGTGAGAAGATGACAAAAATAAGTGACAGGTGCCCTGGAGAGCAGTGAAAAAGGGTTTATAAATCAGTCAGTCATCTTCTTTACTGCTTATTCCTGGTAAAGGTTGCAGGTAGGAGGAAACTGGAGAAAACCCACCAAGCACAGGGAGAACATGCAAACTCCACGCACACAGACCCAAGGCGGGAATCGAACCCCAGGCCTGGAGGTGCGCGGCGACAGTGCTAACCACCACACCACTGATTTGTAGATCACTACATTTTGTTTACATTTTACAAAACATCCCAACTTTTTTTTGGTATAGGGCAGGGGTGGGCAATCATGGTCCTGGGGGGGCCGCAGGTTTTTGCTTCAGCCAATTTCTGCTTTTACTTGAATCTTAATGTCAATTAAACATTAACGTTTTTGTATCATTATTGGGTCAACCCAGAAAATCTCACCAAACTTTATTAGTTTTTATAAAGAACTTTTAAAGCATGACAAACATTAAGTAGTAACATCAGTAAGTCTAACAGTTACGATATTTTTTTCACATTTTTTGTGAATAATGAAGTCACTGCTCCTGATTGCCAGCGGAACCTCTTACCTTTCTTGTGTAACTTATTTTCTCCATAAATTAAGACAATTAAGCACAGACAAATGCAAATGATCAAGCCAAATGAAGAAATGTAATGTAATTGATATGCAATTAAATTAATTACCTATTAAATTGAATGAATTGGCTGCAACAAAAACCTGCACCCACTGCAGCCCTCCACGACCATGATTGCCCACCCCTGCCCTATAGGGGGCTGTACATCATAAACCATTTTCTAACTATATGTTGGTCTTCCTTGTGTAAAAACATTGATTTATATACATTTAGGCTTTTTACCAATGTTTTTTGTTAGCAACAAAGTGGGGGGAGAATAAAAAAAAAAAAAAAAAAAAAAAAAAAAAAAAAAAAAAAAAAAAATTTTAAGTGTACTTTTATCGACAAGATTTATCCTTGGAAATTTATTCCAAAACAAAATAGGGTAAACCAAAAATGGAACAGTGGATAGGGCACTAACAAGAAACTAAGGACAACTATGGGGTTTACATAGACTATGGACTCAATACAACAAACCCAGACCTGCCAACCTTGGGGGGG
>JABJVR010005181.1:0-10254 GCA_025773905.1 Chitala chitala | reverse complement strand
CCATACACCGGGTTTTCTGGTTTTGCTTTTTTTATTTTTTTAAAAAATTTATTTCTTTTTTCCATTTTTTTTTTTTTTTTTTTTTTTTTTTTTTTTTTTTTCCCATCCTGAGGGGACTGCATTGCTGCTTAGTAACCAGCCTTAACCAGGAAATACTTACACGCAGCACTGTCGTTTGGTATTGGGTCCTCCAAACTTGGGTTTGTCCAAACAATTCATGCACTTGCCACAGTCATCCTCGTGGAGGCAGCCTTTACACCTCCCACACCTGCGAGACCTGAGCCCTGAAGGGCCGTAATCACGATGAAATCGTCCTGCCGCACCTTTACCTGGTCTACGAAATTTTGTAACCCTGCATTCCTGTAAAACAGGGCTGTCTGGCTCTGAGGGTGAACCCACGTCTGGAAGGAAGAAAGCGACACGGTACAGCCATCTTGCAATTGAGATACAAATTACACTAGTTCATAAACACTCCATTTTGACAACTGCCACAGCTGTCTGATAATTAATATCAATTATGTTGTTTTAAAATTACTACACTACAAATTTAGAGCCAGAAGTCATGAGCGAGACACAAGATGAGAAGCATTTTACCTTCAGCAGCCGGCAAGGGGGAGATGCCAGCTCTCTCGTGTAGCGGCAGGGCACTGAGTCTTGGAATGTCATCTGGCACCATGGCCCGGGGCTGCCCCAGTGCCACTGCTGCATCCCGACAAACGTGTTTAATCCGGGGTCCTCCGACAGTATGTTCCTTTAAAATGAATAAGGTCAGAAAAAAATATGATGAAAGAGTGAACACTACATATCTATTCACCAGAAAGGACCCAAGAAGGAAATGTTTCAAACGTGGTTTGTATCTAAGGCTCTCTCTACTGGTGCAAAAAAAGTGCACAGTGCACTGGGATATTGTTGCACCGTGCATCTTCCATTTAATGTTGTGTTTCCACGTCTTTGGACAAAGCCTAAAGATTCTTTAGTGTTCAAACTACCTATAATGTGCATTAAAACAATGCCACTGTGAAATGCAACAGACTTACATAAAAATAAACTGAATATGGTTTAAACTAAAATGTTTCTTACAGCAAAGATCCAATTACTGATTTTTTTTTTTTTTTTTTTTTTTTTGAAAGGTCTATGTCAATACCTGCAAGGGCTCTGAGTGTGACGGTTTGACCCCTCTCTTTCTCTTCATCCTCTGCAGACTCTCATCATGGGATCCACAATTTAAAGTTTGAGACAAGAGCTGTATAAAAAAATTATAATGTCAAGGCAATGCGGACATTACTAAAATTCTACCAATATTTACAGACTCAAAATAAAAGCCAGTACCCATTAAAAACTGCTACAAATGAGGAAAAAAACTGATTCAATCAATTGGCCGTGCAAAAATAAACCTCAAATAAAAAAAAATTTTATCTTTAGACAAAACATAAAATTACAAAACATAAATTACGCTTTTATTTACTCAGATTACCCCCTAGCAATCACCCTACCCTTACAATGATCAGTTCCTACCTGAGAGGATTTAACTTGCTTCTGTTGGTCAATCTTGAAAAGCTGGACCTTTGCTTTTCTGAGCAGGTGAAACATCTTCTTATTGGCCCCACCAACAGCAGCTCTAATTGAAGACCCCTTGTTTTTCATCACAAACCGCCGAGGTTTCACACTCTCACCTGCGCGTGGCTCATCATTCCGGCTCAGTTTCTGATGCTCTCCTATGAACATACACAAATGTTCCATCAGCAGCTACCCAAGACTAACAATAAAGTTAAATTCTATTTTACCAGCAATCTGGAACAAAGTCAACATTTTGCTGAACTGGCATCTCTAATTTGCCCATGATGTGTCAGTGTACGAATGCCCTGTGCTGGCCTGGCACCCCATCCACGGCATACCCTAGTTTGTACACTGTATTACTTGGGATATGCTCCAAATTCTCCCTCAACCATAATTTAAAATACCATCTTAAAATGTTATAAAGAAATGATACAATCAAGCATAAATACCAAAAAGCCCTTACCTACGACCTTCTCAGGCTGTTTTATGGGGTATTCACTGCTGTCTGTGTCATCTTGTTTTACTTCGTCCTCACAATCCAGCAAGAAGGGCTTGCAAGCTGAAGCCCGGAGGTGTACAGCTACTTTACGGATTACCCCCGGAGAATCCAAATCTTCCATTTTCAGCTTAGCCTTCTTCCTTTTCTTGACTGTGAAACACTGATCCACACCACAATCTTGGAGCTCCCCTTCATTTTGTGCCAGCAGGTCTACATCTGATGGGGATGTTTTATAATCTATTTTTGTCTTACCTGGAGTTGATGTCAGTCTCTTTAGCTTCTCAAAAACATTACAATGCACGGAGTCTTTGCTCTCTGAAGTCCCTTCTAAAGCTGAAACAAAATGGTCATGTGTTAAGACATCTTCAGTGGCCAAAGATGCTTCGTCATCATCTCCCTTAAACTGAAGCAAGGAGTAACGCTCTGTACCAAAATCTTCCAATTCAGACCATTTGAAATTTGGTTCCCGCAAAAGAGATTTGCGCTTTCTGGGAAGACTGCCTGAATTATCAGTTATAAATTCCATGTCACAAACAGATCTTTCCATGTCAGAAAATTCATCTTTTGAGCTACAGAGGGGTGCAGTAACTTTGTTTTGTGGAGGCAACTCAGGAAATATTTTCTCCGGTGTGGAATGATGCAGTTTTCTGCTGGACTGAAGACGCTGCCCAAGGTGTCCTTTTCTTTGTGAGAACTTGGATGGTAGTAATGAAACGCTGTTGTCATCTATGAACCTCTTTGGCGTCTTGATTACTCGAGAGGATCTTGCAGTGACTACTGGCATAATAAAGTGTCCAGTACTATTGGGAAAGCATCCTTGTAGAACATCGCTAGATAACAGCTGTTGATTTTCCTCCCTGTCCCTTTCCTCTTGCTTGACCTCCTTTTCAAGGTCATCCACATACACAAATGTTATTTGTTTGCGTCTATGTCTGACTCCCTTATTGACATTTGGTAGGGGTGTCTCACCTTTGGGAAGGTGTTTTCTTCTATACCCAAATATTGATTTGTGTCGCTTCGGTTTGGCAGGCTTTCGAACAACTGAAGGTTTCTGCTGCTCAAGTAATGGAGACTGCAATGTCTGAATTTCTCCATCTCTCTCTTTCTGAAGCAAAAGCCCTTCATCAGTATTAGGATCTGCCTCAGTAATAGATGATGCAAATTCAACACAATCTGTGTTTTCACAATCAGTTTCCTTGATTTCAGGTAAAGGATCATTATCACCTAAAACTTCAGCATCACCACTTTGCTTTTCTTGTTTAGACATCAATTCTTCTGTTTTTACTTGAGTTGACAAATGTAGAGTTTTGTCAGCAGTAACGTTCATCTTATTCCTTTGTCGAGTCCATGATTTACGCCTACGCTGTTTTCGTGGAGAAGTTAAATTATCTCTACCTGCTGCTTTACGAAGAGGTGGACAAGTAACTTCAGACAATTTAGGCCAATTCCCTGGAACTTCGTTAATGTTTCGCATGAGATCTTTCTCCATTAATGCTGATCCCACCTGCTGAATCAAAAGCGATGGCTGTAAATCATCCTTGTCTGAAGAGACTACCTTGAGCTCAAGAGGTGAAACAACAACTTTTCCAACTACTAAATCTGCCTCAGAACATGCTTCCATCATTTCTTCCATTTCAAGTCCAAGACAATCTGTATCACCACCCTCCTGACACAATTTAAATTCTTTTTGAGCGTGTTCAGTAAGACTTAGGGAGCTATCCTTGGAAGTAGGTTGGTCTGCATGTATGACCATTTCATCAAACTCATCATCCCTCTGCTTCCCTACTTTATCATACGAACTAGATTCTTGCACCCTTAATGCTTTCTTTTTACCCTTCATTAGGGTGAGAGTCCATACAAATTTGCTTTGCTTCTTCCGCGAAAAACCTTTCAAATGGCTGCTCCTCTGATTGGGTCTTAGTGAATTCTGGAGAACGGCTTTCGGGTTTTTCACTCTCTTTCGCCTCTGACTGGAAAATGACCTAGCTGCAGAAGGCTTATCTGACTTAGACTGTGAGAACCGCCTTACCCGTCCCTGCTCACTCTTCCCAGTACTAACATCTATCTCACATGCTTCTGCTCCCTTAAACAATGATTCTTCCTTGCTTTGTTCTTTATTCTCCCTTTCCAAAACATCTGCAAAACCTTTAAGTCCAAAACTAACATTATTATGTTTACACTGAGATTGTTTGTCTGGCGTGACATCTTCACTGCCGAGCTTCAATGTTTTTGATTCAGTTTTTTTTTTATTTTTGCCACTTTTGGGCTCAGTGACATCAAGTGCTGGTTCAAAACCTTGTGTTAATCTTTTACCTTTACATTTCTGTTTTTCTGTGGTTACAGAGGGCCTTCTCCTGACTGTAGCAATTTCTTTTCTGGTTATTTTTCCGCCAACCTTAGGTTTTGTGGACCCGGGTTTCGCACCACCCCTATCACTGGACTTGCTTCCACTGACACATTCCCTTTTCTTTAATGGTACGTTCGGTTCTAGTTGTTCTTCTTGTGACTTTCTTTGTAAAACTCTGTTTTTATTGGTCTTTTTAGCTGCCAGTTTAATGGTAATCTTGGCTTTTGACTGCTTTCTTTCATTACTCCTTGGAGATGGTGAAAATGCAACTTCTTTGATCTTTGTCCGTTTAGTATTACTATTTTTTGAGGTTTTTACACTGTTCCCCTGATGCTTGTCTGGTACAGATTTCTGCCTTGTCTCTTGAGTGGGCTTGGACTTCTTTTTGGAAGCCAGTGACTCAGTGCTGGTTTCTGTTAGGTCTGGTGCTGGAGGAGGTTTCTCTTCTGTTGGTTTCAAAAATTTTGTTTTCTGCGGATGGCCTAAACATAAAAAATGTGTGGGACAAACCATTAAATACAAAGATATATATATATATATATATATATATATATTGTGCTGACACAGATTTCCCTACAACACAATATTCTCATTTGTCTATTCTTCTTGGCATAGCTGGTTTGCGTTTAGACTCACAAATTTAGTGAATCTACAATAATGTTTTGACATGCTGGTTTTTGACCACCACATAAGGAAATAACACAAATACAGAGATTTAAAACAATAAACCAAAACATGCCTACTGACTAAATGACACATTCATTCTACATCTACATTCAATGTTAAACAATAATAAAAAAATATGTAATTTATGCAAGTTACACTAACAGTACAGTTTGTGTATTTGTGTGTCTTTGTGCCAGTATAGGCTATACCTAAAGCACCACAGACATGCACTTCAGATAAATGACTACCTGTACATACAGTGATGCTATAATGCATGTCTGCATCTTACACTTTGCTGGCATCCCATTCAGGGTACATACTGCCTTATTACATGATCAATAACAATGAGACAAGCAGCTCTGTACAGACTGTCGCATTGGAAATCCCAAACATACGTACAGTCTGCTCTTGTCTTGGATAGCTGGTGTACCAAATATTAGAGCAGTGTTAATATTGTTTTCTACTACCTACCAGTTTACTTGTCTAGTCTTAGTTGGTGGGTAATCTATTCAAGACTTAGCCTAGTTTGCGTTATGACCTAGAGGTCTGCGTTATGACCTAGAGGTCTGCGTTATCAAGATACGCATACAAAGCCCAACACAAGAGCTTGTAGCATAAGATTTTCAGTGATGTGTGCAGGCACAAGGGATCAGCCAGGCAGTGAGGAAAGTTATGAGACTAAAGAACATGAGCAACTAAAAATAAATAGATAAAAATGTGTATTTCTTTGTGACACAGCATTGACCTGCACAAGCTACATACAATCACAGAGCCTGGTGACAGCCTGATATCAACTGACGAAGCAGTTTAAAAAGGACGAATAAAATTCAAATACAAAAGAATGCAACATTTCAGAGTTACTCCCCCATCGTACAATATTTCTCCTTTTACAATTTTCACTTTTGACGTACCTATCAAATGACCTGTTGTGTTGATTCATGGAAAGTCTGAAAGCATTTCCACTAAGCTTAGCTACAGGATTTACTTACTTTTAGAATAGCGGTGACCTGAGCGTAGTGGAGTTGCATTGTCTTCATTTTCAAGTTCAAACCCTTTAAAATCATCTCCCTGGAAGAGAAACATTTAGCTTTAGCATGTATAAGAACATCAACATTGTGAAATCCATGCACAAATTGTCTTTATCGGTCACCACTTTCACAACCTTATATTTCCATTAAAGCTCCAGCAAATAAAATCCTAATTATATTATTGAGAAGCCCACTGAAACTAACCATACTGAAATAACTAGCCTAATGCTACTGCAGTGGTCCATTCTCAAGCTTCAACATATATAGTATGCCAGTATTTTGACTAAGTACTGCAAAACTAGATAAAAGCTAGCCTACATGTGCCATGGTAACCAATTACAGTAACATTAAGAGTTCACTTGTTTTGTCCAGACATGTTTCTTTTGCTTACATCTATGAGTAGTGGAAGGTCCAGGTAATGTGTGTAAATTTGGGGCAGTTTCCATATGCGCTGTACTCCACATTATGAAGCGATGCTATATAATCTGTTCCTGCAAACTGCAATTCTACCTGAAACACAACAAAAGGTATCGTTGCCTTAAGGCCGACGCAGAGGTGAAGAGGGGCTGCTTCCCACGGTGCACCTCGATCCTACATGAGGATAGCAACCCCCACACATTCACTATATGGCATACCTGCACCTTTATTGTGTGTACAAATTACTTGGCATTTCACTTCTGTAAATCTGTGCGTGCGCAGGCTTGTATGTATGTAGGATGTGTGACCCACACATGCTATCAACTATCATACCTACACTGATGATACTCAGTTATATCTTGCAGTTAAACCCAATGATAATGCATCAGCTAACACCTTAGTTAATGTCTCAAAGACACTGAAACATAGATCAATGCAAACTGCTTAGCACTAAACACAGATAAAACTGAGATCTTGTTGATCAGGGGTGATGATCTTGCCAGGAGCACTTTCAGTTCAGCTCTCAGTGCTGCTGACCTCTGCTTCTCTATTAGTGACTCAGTGTGCAACTTAGGCGCCATTCTAGACTCAGAACTCTCCTTTGGCTCTCATGTTAATGCAGTTTCACAGGTGTGCTTCACAGTTGAGAAATACTGCTAGGCTGCACCGTTTTCTGACTGCAGAAGATAAAGAAGAGGACACTGTGCATGCTTTTGTCTAAAGTCAATTACACTACTGTAACCGCCTGGGCACCATCTAAGCCTTGTTAGAGCTACTGAAAGCTAGTGTACCCCCTTGGATGAAGCTTTGCCTGAGGAGCACCACAAACCTGTTGAGAGTGACTATATAGTGCCATTTACTACATAGTCTGAATAAGTACCTGTTTATTCTGTAATGTCAGCATGCCCAGGAGGGGCTGGGTAGCCAGAGGTTTTTTTTTTTGTCCACACTGTGGAGTTCTTGGTTCCTCTCCTCCGCTGCTGTCTAGCTTCATCTGTATTTATTCCTATTTCTGTTATTCTGTAATATCTGCAGTTTCTTCTGTAAAGCACTTTGAGGCATGTTGTTGTATAAGAAGCTATATAACAAACTGAATTAAATATGCTATTTACACATTTGTACAATGGTAAAATAGCGCACAATACTACTGCCATTATATAAACTGGATGTCAAGGCATCTAAACCCCACAGAAGCATTGGAATATATAACAGAGCTGATTATGATACATACAGGGGTGGGCGATACTGCAAAAAAAAAAAAAAAACTAAAAGCATTTCATTTATACATAATATACACACAGTACAGGTGTGAAAAAATGCTGTAAAGTTGTAAAGTAAGAAGGTTTTCAAAAATATTTTCTTTCTTATTTTTATCAATTTACAAAATGCTAAGTGAGCGGAAGAAAAATCTAAATCAAATCAATATTTGGTGTGATCACCTTTTTTTTTTTTTTTTTTTTTTTTAAAGATGTGCTGTTCAAGCTGTTTTGAAGAAGCACAAAGAAACAGGCAGTGTTGAGGACCGTACATGCAGCGGTCGGCCAAGGAAACTTAATGCAGCAGATGCAAGACATCATGCTTACTTCCCTTTGACATTGCAAGATGTCCAGCAGGGCCATCAGCAAAGAACTGGCAGAAACCAGTGAAACCCAGGTACACCCATCTACCGTCCGGTCAGAAGTGGTCTTCATGGTAGAATTAGGGCCAAAAAGTCATACCTCCAATGTGGAAACAAGGCTGAGTGACTCAACTATGCATGAAAACAGAGGAACTGGGGTGCAGAGGAATGGCAGCAGGTTCTCTGGACTGGTGAGCCAAAATTAGAAATATTTGGCTGCAGCAGGAGGCAGTTTTTTTGCTGAAGGGCTGGAGTGCGGTACAATGACGGGTGTCTGCAGGCAACAGTGAAGCATGGTGGAGGTTCCCTGCAAGTTTGGGGCTGCATTTCTGCTAATGGAGCTGGAGATTTGGTCATGTTTAATGTTGTCCTCAATGCTGAGAAATACAGGCAGATACTTGGATTCTCATTATACGGCCTTAAAAAGCTATCATGCAGTATCACCAGGAAGGCGCCTGATTGGCCCCAAATTTATTCTATAGCAGCACGACGACTCCAAACATACAACCAATGTCATTAAGAACTATCTTCAGCGCAGTGTAGACCAAGGAATCCTAGAAGTGACGGTTTGGCCCCACCAGACCCAAGATCTCAACACTGAGTCTGTCTGGGATTACATGAAGAGACAGAAGGATTTGAGGCAGTCTACATCCACAGAGGATCTGTGGTTAGTTTCTCAAGATGTTTGGAACAACCTACCTGCTGAGTTCCTTTAAAAACTGTGTTCAAGTGTACCTAGAAGAACTGACACCATTTTGCAGGTAAAGGGTGGTCACACCAAATACTAATTTGATTTGGATTTCTCTTCTGTTTATTTGATTTCCATTTTGTTAACTGATAAAAATAAAATATCACTATTTTTGAAAGCATTCTTTTCCACACCTGCCTAAAACTTTTCCATATTACAGTATATATTACATTATTTCTGGTTAGAATTATGATTCCTGATATAGATATAGATCACAAGTTTGATTTTGTTCTAATTACAATCCAACAAAATTGGCATATATGTAGTACTACCAATTAACCATTTAAAAAAGTATTTCTATTCTCACCAAAAACACTGCTTGTAGCATTACAATATAAAAGAAACTGACTCATTATAGAAAAAGTGCTTTTTAGTTATTACTAATTAAGTCTGTAAGAACTTTTTTCTTGTTTCTTTAACATACCAGTATGGAGAACGCATAGTCAAACTCTCCATGTTTTGTTTGGGGTTGCTTTGATGACAAACAGCCGAACGAAAAGGTTTGTGTTGTCATCTGTGGTACGAACAGAATTTTTGCAAAGTTTGTAAATTACAAGAGATTGAACTACACTGAGTTTTATAAATCCAAACCATTTCTACACAAGCAAAGTAACACCTTTTTTCAGAAAATTCCTGACACACTGCCATACGCTTATTTATTTGACAGCATAGCCAATGGCCTATGGGACAGGGATGGAGCCGATTAAATTTTGATACTGATGCCATCATCATTTGAGCTTAATGGGCTGATTCTTTATTGCCCTTATCTTTATTAATGATTTCTAATTATTTTTTTGTGTGGGGAAAGAAAAGTAGGCCTATGGAGGTTTTCAGCATCATCACAGTTGCTTAATTACCTCTGACTGTTAACACAGTGAAGAACATCAGCCTTAAACATCTGAACATGTTAAGAAAAACACATACTGTTCTTTCTGAACTTCTTTACATACACATGCATACACATACATACACAGTAAACTCTCTATTTAATGGACTACAAATTTATCGTATACGATCTGAAATCCCTACGGATGGACCGAGAATTATTTCAAGCAGACCATGTCAGGTAACTGTGGGAGGGTCCACTAGGCGTCTCTGGGGCCTCCCACTCCTCTAGCACACAACCCAGCACTTGTAGTGCAGCTCTCTCTAGTGGAGGACTACAGCTCTGACTCAAAATAACTATTCCCAGTGCGTCCCTGCTATACAGTCACGGCAAAATAAGACATCACTATAGCCAAAGTACGGTAAATGTTTTTAGCACATATTTACATTGACTATTTAAATCCAGTTACATATATACTTTATACAAAACATACAGACAATACACAATATAAACTATAATATTATATATATATATATATATATATATAT
>JABJVR010005179.1:0-13834 GCA_025773905.1 Chitala chitala | reverse complement strand
TGTGCTCTGGGATGGGCTCCAGGTTTCCCCGTGACCCTCACCAGGACTAAGCGGTTAAGATAATGGATGGATGGATGAAGGGGAAATGTTATAAACTTTCGTGGTGGGCTGGTGCCCTGTCCTGAGTGTCCCCTGCCCAGCACCCTGTGCCTCCTGGGATGGGCTCCAGGCTTCCTGCGGCCCTAAATTGGACAAGCAGTATAGAGCATAGATGGATGGATACAAACTTTACCCTTTCTTTCTTCTGCCTGAATGCAGATGATCAGAGTCGAGTTGTTTTGGTAGACGGGTATGGATCGGACTACATCAATGCCAACTTTATCCAGGTACCTTAACTGTCTTAATCAGAAAATACTTCTGAGTTCAAGCTATATACAGAACATGACATAACTCACCCATGGATGGACACATTAAAAGGCCACATTAAGGAAAATGGTTCGGCCTCTTTTATCTGCAGGGTATGTGTGGGTGACTCTAGCTTGTGTTATTCAGGGTGCTGTTAAGGACAGGCTATACATTGCCACCCAAGGCCCCTTAAGCAACACAGTGACAGATTTTTGGAGGATGGTTTGGCAGTATGCAGTGAAGGTTAGTATGAGCACCTCGCTGACGATGGGAGAACCATTATAGTAAAAACCACATGCTTTACGCTGACATCACGCTTGGCTTCATAACACTGTGTATGTTGTGCTGCAACACATCAACGAAAGTGCTGGGCGTCCGTTTGCTGGTAGTTACCTGAAGTGCATTTTGTTCTTTGTTTTTTCAGGTTATAATTATGGCTTGCAAAGAAACTGAAACAGGGAAGGTACATTTCACTTTGCTGTGTCAAGAATGTAAATGCAATGAATAATTTCAGGTCTCTGACACATTTCTGAAAAGCTGGATATTTGTTCATTCTGTTTTGTCATTTGCGAGAGCTGTATTTGAGATCTGGGCTTTGATTCACATGCTTTCTGCCTGTCTGGTCGCCTGTCCTGAATATTGATTCTTTCTTTTTTATTTTAGAAAAAATGTGAACGCTATTGGCCAGCCTACCCACAGACAAATACCTTTGGATCATTTATTGTGTCAAATGTAAGACCCTGTTGATATCACTGTTTTCCTGTACAGGGTACGGCCACACACTCTAATCTTTTTCATTTCAGTATAGTTACTGGTGAATTTCTTTCACTCTTCTTCTACTTTAGGTACTGAAGTAAATAGTAAATATTATTATTGATATATATTTCAAAAGTTTTGCTTGCCTAGAGAGCTGTTTTTATAAAATGTTTTTTGTCAACAAAAGTATATGCATCCAGACTGGTGATGAATAAAAAGTTGCATGTTTTAACTTTTGCAGTTGAACGAATCTGAGCCAAACGAGGAGATCGTTGTGCGTTCTCTTTCGGTGAAATACCAAGACGTAAGTGTTGATTAGCTCATGCTGCTGAATATCGCCTGAAGTGGGGAAAAATAAGCACCCTGTTTTTGGGTGTTTTAGCGTGCTCTTTGGCGAGTTTCAGCAAAACATTAAACAGGCAGGGTTCTCCAAAGGGCAAAATATAACAGTTCAGCCTATGAAGAAAAAGTTCCTTTTTAAACTTTTAAGTATTTACAGAAATACTCCTAAAAATAAATTTCTGAGAAAAATACAGTCATAGAGCTCTTCATTCTATTATTAAAACTGAAAACATGTTGCTGAACCCAGAGTATCAGTTTCAGTGAACTATTCTGGGTGGCTATGCACACAGTATTGTGTCAGCACACACACACACACACACACACACACACACACACACACACACACACACACACACACACACACACACACACACACACAGAGTGTTGAACAATGTGAAACCTTGTCAGGCTACAGTGAATGTGCATGATCTTGTGGTTTGTAGGAAACAAGATGCCTCTCACAGTTCCAGTACACGGCCTGGCCAGACCACGGCATCCCCTGCACATCAGACAGCATCCTTGACATGCTCAACATGGTGCACGAGGTGCAAGTGAACAGCACGACCCCTGTCCTCATCCACTGCAGGTCTCGCCCTCTTGTTACATCATGCATGAACTTGGCCCAGGAGTTACTTTAGAGCTGACAACTGTGTTTGCACCATTCTGCCGAGCGTTGTGCACCAGACAGACTCCCCATATGGTCATTACTATGCATTAGCACATGATATCTGTGTTGTTAGCACCAGGCTGCATGCTATAATTTGAACTCCATGCCTGCAAATGATCTCAAAATGAGCTGGCACAATGAAATATTCATCACCATGAGTAGCGTTAAACTGTCACCTCCTGACTTCACTTCTAGCTCCAGTTTGAGTTTTCTTCTGCTTTGTGAAACACTGAGTATATAGAGCAAGTTGATCATTAGATAAGGAGACGCCATTAACTGTTTCTGGTCTTTGTTTCTTTTTAGCGCTGGTTGTGGAAGAACAGGGGTTATCTGCGCAGTTGACTATATAAATGATCTTCTGAGAACAAAGGTATTGTATTTAAAACGTATAAAACAGTGTCCACATGTAAACACCATGTGGAAATATCAATGCTTCGTACAATAACGTGATGTGTTATTTACTGAAAATATTACTGCCGTTGCACAAATGCCCACAGGTCACACACTGACATGCTGCTGAGCTGCAAAGACCTCCTTGCTCTGGAAATGCGTTGTGTTATTTAATAAAGCTGTGTCATCAATCTCAACAGAGTATCAGCCAGGATTTTCAGATTATGGACATTGTGCTGCAGATGAGGACTCAAAGGCCATCAGCTGTACAGACGAAGGTACTGCAGCAGCGGGGTTGTTCTCTTTCTTCAGAGAGCAGCACTGCCACACCATTTCTACGCTACACTTGTCAATACTGCAGCCACATGAGGGCAATACTGCAGCCACATGAAGGCAATACTGCAACCACACGAGGGCAATACTGCAGCCACATGAGGGCAATACTGCAGCCACATGAAGGCAATACTGCAACCACACGAGGGCAATACTGCATGCATGTAACGAAACATCAGGAAGAATAGTTTACTAAAAACACAAAACATCAGATCTTGAACATCAGGAGCAAGCATTGTGTTTGTGATCATGTCCCGTCGTCTCTCAAAGAACGTCTGCCCGTGAAGCTTGCTCATATTTTTTCCATTGTTGTGCTAGAAATGAATTTAACCAAGGGTGAGCTAGGTCAAGCAAAACTGAATTTATTTTATGTGTAGACCTGGAGCAAGACGATGACTTTAAAGATGCCATTGTCAAGTGATGAGCTGCATGAGGTAGTTAGATGTATAACCAGTGCCAGGATATAATGTTTTTATTGCATAACAAAAAAAACAGCAGTAAACAAACTTGCACAAGCAGCAGTTAAATTCTGAGATTTGTGTCTTTTCAAAGATGTCAAATTAGTTGGTGCACTGTATGTATTTTACCTAAGAAAAGGCAGATGTATAATTCACAAATTTAGTGTTAATGGCTGTAGACCTAGACAACATATATTCTGGAATGACAGCTCTGGGTCCCTCTGGACAAGTCAAGTCAAGTCAAGTTTATTTAAAGCGCATATAAGAAGAACCCTGAGCTGGCCAAAGCACTGTACATCCACAAATAACAGAATCACAAAACAGAGACTGGATTAAAACAAATATAAAGATTAAAACTAATTAAAGTAAAAAGTAAAAATGAGGTAGAATAAAATGTAAAATAAAGTGACATTGGATGACTCAGCTATAAGTGAAAGCCAGTGAGAAAGAAATTGGTTTTCAGTCTGAGTAAACTGTGCCAGAGCTTTGGTGCTAAAACAGCAAATGCATGATCACCTTTTAGCTTCAGTCTCAGCCTGACAGTGCTCTGCCGTCAGTGCTTTTTGTATCAAGAATCTAATATTTCGATTTCATAGCCTTATAACTAAAAATGTTTTCATCAAAACATTCTTGTGTGCGACATGATTTAACCACCTGAGGGTGAAGTTGAGCTTTAAGACAGGTCTTTGTAAAACGTGTTATGGCTCCTGCTATGAAGCAGATCATAAACCTTCAACAGTTGTCAGGTCTCACCACGCAAAACATGATAGTGGCAAAAGAACCAAAAAGCAGAAGTTCACTTTGCACTAGTAGATAGGCAGTACAGAGCAGTTCGAATGTCAGAAAGAGAAAAGGTAATGTCACACTAAAGCCTGATCGAATGATTTCCTAAATTCTCGTTTACACTGTTAAATCTAAATACATAATTTATTTAGGAAAACAATGAATAAAAAAATAAGTAAAACTCCAGCACTTTTAAATAACTAATTTTTAAATGTCTTTCTAAGCAGTTGTGTTAGGTGTAAAAAGACAGAGCTTGGAAGGCATACATCAGTAGTGAAACATATACATGTGGATTTGTGAATTCCCTTAAAGCCATACAATAAAAGCCAGATAGTGTAGGTACATCCATAACAGTTCCACTAAGCACTTCTTTAAACCAGTGCCTGAGAGTTAGTACACTTACAGTAGTTTAATTCCTTATACAGTCATACCTGTGCCATATTTTTACATTTCTAAGTGTAACAGTCAACCGAATTGGAATTTTAATCTGATATATCTGGGCTTTTTTCTGCTTTTAAGAATAAAGTTGTTGTAAACATTATTGTGAATGTGATGACAACAATGATTTTTTGATATTTTGTTCCTTTTTCAGGAACAATATGAATTTCTGTACTACATTGTTCAACAAATGTTTGAGAAAGCTCTCCTGTATTCAGCCAATAACGACCAGAATTGGACAGCGGTAAGTGCCTGTATACAAATATCTGATTGTCATTGTTTTGTATTACAGTACATCGTCTGCTGAAGACTATCTGTAATGCATTTCTGATGTCTGTACTAATAATTGCTTAGTTTGCCAAGGCCATCACTTGCTTCCTGGAGTACATCTTACTAATATAAAAATATCCGACTATTTTCAGTCATCATCGTTCATAACCACAGATCGCTCTGAATTTAGTTGAGTTTTGCACTTAACACCCCTCTACATGTTTGCACTTTGGAAACGATTGGACACAACATCTGGTGTTTTCCAACATCGTAAAATAGTGCTGCTCTAGTTTGATAGTGAAAGAGAAGTGTGCAAATGAAGTGAGGCGAAAATTTAAATAGAAGAAGGCCGGAAATATGCTAGCTTCCTCTATGAAAAACGTTAGTGAGAAACGGTTTGTTCTGTGTGTGTGTGGTGCATAAATGTGGGTTGTTCTCCTCTGTTCTCCTCTACCCAAAAAGACGCACCAGCCCGAGTACGGCAATGTGGCTTTGGTGAAGAACAAAGGACAGCAGGCAGCGTCTTTAAAAACCAGCAAGCCTGCGACCAAAAGGTACGGCAAACCCAGCTTCCTGCTCGGCCCGCGTGTGTTACTTTGTGTCCGTCCACATGTTCCCAACACA
This sequence comes from Chitala chitala, assembly GCA_025773905.1. Taxonomy (NCBI): domain Eukaryota; kingdom Metazoa; phylum Chordata; class Actinopteri; order Osteoglossiformes; family Notopteridae; genus Chitala; species Chitala chitala. The sequence continues at coordinate 8,428 of JABJVR010005179.1, read as the reverse complement.
CGCCGGCCACCGCAGCGCTCCAAGGTGCGCTCCAAGGTGCGCTCCAAGGTGCGCTCCAAGGCGCGCTGTGCGTCGGGAAGGCTCGTCAGGAAACGTAAGGTGCACTGTGCCTATACAATATTTGCTCATTTCAGATATATTGCCACAAATATCTGGAAGAACTTTGACGTACTGCGTTTTTTCTTATTTGATATTGTTCCAGCGTATCATTTTTGCGCTTTTGACCATGAAAAGTGCCCGAGTTTATTACATGTACAGTGCTGTATATAAGGATATGAACACACGTTTGCCCATGTTTACAACAATTTGTTAAATGCAGGGGATGTTTTACGAAAACACTGTGTGTTCACAATGTTTTTTAAGGTAAAAGTGAAAAAAAGTGATACTTGTTCAGTATGTCAGTTACAGCAGCGTCACTGGGCAGCTTTATTCGCTGACTGAGAGAAAATTGGGTCGGTTTGAGAAAAGATAAGGAGAGAATATTTGAGATTTCATATTTGTTTCTGTTTAGTCAAATGTAAGTGATTTGTAATGTTTTTCAAAATATTGCATCCTGAAAGGGGTTTTGGGACTTCTGAAGCAGCCAAACACTGCCCTTTCACCTTCCATATCACCTCTATGTAACACGCAATATGCATACCGCTATAACTGCTTTTCCTTTCACTGTTGACTGTGAGCAACTTCTGCAAATAGGAAATTGTGTGTACAGACAGTTGTGGTCTTCCGTAGGAAGTGCAAAGCTCATGTCTTTGCGCTGTTCTTCAATCATTCACCCTTTAATGCAGCGCCAATTAATCAGTGTTGTTGGACACTATACATTATTAAAAGGCACTTTAAAAGCACGTAACTTTCTGACATCAGTAAACTTTATATGCTAAATAGTGATAATATGTCTTTGGCATCAACAAGGAAATATTCGGCTAAACAAATATAACTTGCCTATGTGGCATGCAGTAAAACTAGGCGCAGTATCTTCTGTTCTGGGCTGTTGCTTTAGTCCACTTTTTTCTGTTTCATTCCACCCTGTAAATCCATAGAATGGAGTTTATTAAATCAGTGGTATTGTGTTTTAGGTGACATGTTATAAAACTAGTTATACTTTCTTTTCAAAAGTAATTCGAGTTTATATCAGAATTGCATTTTCTTGGATTCATTCCATTAGGCACTGAAAGCTCCCTTGAGTTAGCAGACTCCATTCGAGTTTTGTAAAAATATATAAAATTCTAGCAGATTGAGTCAGTGACTAAAGGCTTTTTAAGTGTTTGAACTAAATTATGCATTTTATGTACTACCTGTATGTCTTATATTACCTGTGATTGTTACTTAATGTTTAGATCATTTTAAATGAATTAAATTTCCATTTATGCGTAATAATGCTGTCTTCATTTTTGCAGACAGCCTAAAACTAAACCCAGAATATCGAATCCAGGGGCTGAGAACATGAATGACACTTACGCAGTGGTCAACAAGCAGAAACAACAACCAGCTACTGGTGCTGCCCGGTCCAGCCAGGCCTTCCATCACTATGACAATGCACAGTCAGAAGATCCAAACAGGGCAGCCATGGCGCTGTATAGCACAGTAAAACCCAAAACCCAGGCTGGTGGAAAGGCCCCTCAGCATGACAGGACATCAAAGGCTGTCCTCGGGAATAAGACTAGCGCGTTGTCTGAAGACCAAGGAGGCTATGAGATCGTTTCTGGTGAGCCTTTTCCATACACGAGTAGCAAAATGGTGTACATAATACAGACACCCATCCACATCAGCAAAATTGACATTAGCAATTTGGTTAATCTCAGTTTGGCCGGTAATAGTTAAATAGGAGCATTATTTGGGGTTTGCCAAAAAATTGCAGAAACTTGCAGATGATGTGTAAGCAAAAAATATATAATGAATACTGAAAATGACTTTAGCATTTCATTAACATCATATGATTTATATTGGTTAACTTAAATGCATACTATGCCTTTAATTAATTGCGTCTTTGTCTTAGCAGCCAGCCTACCTTACATGTCTTTGCGACTGCAAGAAATGTGAGATCCCACACTAACTTTTTTAAAGCCTTAATGTTGTGTTTTTAATAATGGGTCCGAAACATAGCGTTCCCTGTGCCTCTGAAAGTATTTCTAAGAGGAGGAAGATTGACACTAAAGGTTGAATTATTACATGTACTTTGCAGTGGAAAGTCTGTGACTGCAGTACAGTGCTGTCTGTTTAGAAATTGGTAATACATTATCAGTCAGGCTAGCAGACCTATGGGTTGAGGTTGGGGGGGCAAGTATTATTTCCAAATTTTTTCATTCATAAGGGTCTTCCACTCCTGTCATGTATGTGGAGGGGTGCTGTTGTACACATCTTTACTTGTTTTTCTTTGTTTATAGTATGGACAGTTTCCTGAACATAAGAGATACTGCACATTTACACATTGTTATCTACCAAGGTCATTTTGACATCCATTAAAGAAATTTATAGCTAGAAGGAACTTTCTTTTCTCTTTTTTGTCAGAATTCTGTCAAAGGGTAGTACAACTTTGTTGCAGAAAAGATGGTATGAAATAAAGAAAGGCAGGAGATAACCGATGAGGTGCTGTGTTGTTCGAAGCATGTCTACCCAATTCAGATGTTATGTGTTAAAATATTTTAATGTATTTAATTTGCAGCTATTGCCAACTGTGGCCTTGTTAGTTTACAGAAAGTGTAGATTTTATGAAGTTTTCGTTCCTGTTTTCACAGCAGTGTGTCTCACACAGGAACACGATGCTGGCCATCTTGATGTGTGACTAAACCAGACAAACTTCTGACTTACAGTGCTCTCAGAAGCTTGCTTCATGTTTCATGCATTTAAAAGGCAAATCCTCTAAAAGTCAGGGCACCAGCCAAAATATTATAGCATAAAGAGAAGTCTGTCTTCAGGACACGTGTCCTCACAGTCTGTCTTCAGGACACGTGTCCTCACAGTCTGTCTTCAGGACACGTGTCCTCACAGTCTTCATTTTGGTTTTGTTCAACTTTCCTTTTGACCTTTGTATTTTTAAGCAATTTTGGCTGTTGGGTATTTGCTGAAACTGAATTATATTTTGCTGAGTGCGGCTTCACATTTGCATGAATACATTTGCATTTCATCTCTCGTAACAATCTGTCATTCTGCCGATACTTCTCTCTCAACACTTTATTATTTATTTATCTTTTTTGTTTTGTTTTTTAGGGGTTATCAGGACCCAAAGCAGTAAGCCAACGGTAATGTTCCTCTCCAGCTCTGTCATTCATCAGCATGTCAGCATGAGTGTGGCCTGTACGATCGGATCAGTGTGTGAATTTGTCTGTCAGAAGCTGTCGGGCACGCACTTCCTAACACACACTTCCTAACACACACTCCCAGCTAGCTGCCACCATGTTTCTCGGTTATCTTGAGGAGAACGGTAAAGGTACAGAAGAGCTCTGTTTAAGCATCAGAGCGGTACAGGAAGCAGTCAGCTGAGCGCTTCCTTCCTGTGGTCGTTGGGCTGTGTCAGTCGGGCAGGGAACACTTTCTGGGGTGTAGGATGGAGAGAGGACATTCCACATGTCACTTTGGTGTCCACTCCTTTATTTTCCACCACCAATGTGAGACTGTAAGACCACAAAACGAAGAACCGAGCACTTTAGCCAGCTGTTGACAAATTAATCTGTGACACTGCCTGTGTTTGTTCCTGATTTTATTGGGTTGCTGTTCGACCTTTTTCTGTGCCAGAGCACTTCAAATAAATCAGCGGAGGCTAATTAGTCACTCTGCTTTTTAAATGCCAACCATAAACAAAGGAAAAGGAGCAAAGAAAAAGAAAGTCACATTAATTTGTCATGATATGTGATGTGACAGGTGCAATGTGTGTATTAATTCTAATATTAACAAAAAAGAAAAAGGCATCGCACAACACAGTCCATTGTCTCGTGTTTTCAGCCTAGCAGGAATAGTTAAAGGAAAGCTGAAATAAGTGTTTTATTATTCATTTATTTAGTGATGCATAAAACACTTATGTATTATGCCATAAGTCTGTGGCTCTCATGGAGCACCTAGATCCAGTGTTCGACAATGAGCCCGTAACTGGAGGAGAACTGAAAAACCGCCAGTCGTCACCTTTAACTCCTATGTTGTTGTAGGCAGCCTATAAAAAAGTCTGCATTTTAAATGCCTGATTTTTTTATCAGGGTCATATTAGTTGTTGGGCAGCATGGTGGCTCGTTAAGCAGTCCTGTGGTCCTACGCCTTGTGCTTGTGTGAGTGTGTGTCAGTGTAGAGTTTGTATCTTTCTTTCTGTGTGTTTTTCTTCTCGCCTTCGAAAGGCGAACTTTAGCCGAATTGGCAAAACTACATTGGCTCACTACTTCCTGTATATTTGTATGTGCACTGTGATTGGCTGGCATCCCATCCAGGCTTTACACTTCCTTATGTATTCTAGGATTGGCTACAGAATAGCCGTGACCCTGAATATGACAGGCATTTCTGGATAAAATGCGCCTGTGTTGGAGATTCTCTAATTCTTCAACAATAGTTATCTTTTCACCTGGCCTTGTTGCATAATCTGGCATGCTAATGAATAACATTCCTCATAAAGGCACAACACAATGAAACGTGTTTTGCACTTTTCTTACTTCTCAGTTCTTTGTTTTACAGTCCGTTGACTCCAATAAGGAACCAAGCACTGCGAGGAGGCATTGTGAGTATCTAACGAAAAGTATGTTTAGTGCCCAATGTGACACATGTTAAAACCAAATTGAAGGCAGTAAAATTACAGTATGCAAATTCTACAATTTGTTGATTAAAAATACTGAATGGCCACCAAGGTTTGTAATAATCTTGTTTACGAGAGATTAAGTCCACACAAACCGTTCGTAGGTTTGTGTTTTGGGTATGTTTTTCCATCTGTTGAAAGCTGTTACTTTGGTGCATCAAAGAAAGTAATCGTGCTGTAGTTAGGGTGCGGTGTTAGGGTGCGGTGCACACCCTAAGTGAAGTCACATCCATCCCCCCTCTGAATCAATTTCTTGTCCTTTGCAGCTTCCGGTCATTCCTTGGCAGATGACGATTACGAATATGTAACCCCGCCTGACATCACCACGACAGTCGGCCAAGATGGTGGCATGGGTGGGTGTGTTTGCCCGTGTAAGGTGTGGTTTGTGCTCTGGCCCGATGTGCAGGCCTGAAAGGCGCTGAACGCTGACGAAGGCAGGCAGGAAGTAGGAGTGACCGAGCAGGCTGGTGAATCAACAAGGTGTTGCTCAACATGGCTTCTCCCCCCTGCAGGCTTCAACTGTCGACTGAAGAAGCCCAAGGGACCTCGTGACCCCCCATCCCACTGGAGTCGAGACGAGCGCTAGGTTGCAGCAGGACAAAGGTTCTGCCAGTGCACGGAGGCTTGTAGCACATGTCCACCAAACTCAGTCCTGCACAAACACAGATTGTTTCTCTTTGTTTCAAAACTGACACAGTCATATGCCTTGCTTCCCAAACAGGTAGATATGCAATTGATGTTGCATAGTTCATTCTGCAAATATTGCAAGTGTGCAGAGCAGCCAGTATGACCTGCATTGAGGTGCCTACATCGTGTCTGGGCAACCCAAACACCCGAGGGCAGGGTCACACAATTTCAGCATAAAATATTGACTGTAAACGTAGATTGTCTATAACTGTTGACAACTGGGATAAAGACACTTTTGGTCTCAGCAGCAACATACGTGCATGTCTGAGAATACGTCTTAATTAGCAAGCAGCCAAGGTGACTTACTATGAAAGTAAAGCAGTTCAGAGTCCAGCTAGAGTGACCAATGTTATAGTACGTGACTGTGGAGGTTTGCCAAGTTTAGCTGTTTTTTTTCTGGCTTTGGATGACGTGTGTGTGTGTGTGTGTGTGTGTGTGGACGTGTGTGTGGACGTGTGTACATTGTAAAGTTATTTTAGTCATATAATGTATTAAATGTTAATAAAGGAGATGTAAGTAATGGTTACATGTTAATGTGGTTTCTTTCAGCAAATGACAGATAATTATGGGCCCTATGGATGGATAATTATGAAAGAAAGTGAAAAACTAAGGAAATATATGCCCTGAGGGCAGCAGGTAGTGTACTGGTTATGGCCGTAGTTGTAGAGAGGTTTGGGTTCATGTTTTAGCAAGACCCATATTATTTAAGCAAGATATTTTGCAAGAAATTGAAAAATATAAACATCCATTATTGGAGTTAAGTAAGATCTGAAATTTTGTTTGCAGGGAGGGGCTGTTTAAATGTTTATGTGCAGTATGTCTGTTCAGCCTCGGAAAAGGTGTCAGATACTTTATGCACAACTGTCAACACATCATAGTTCTGCTTTTTCTCATACACAAAGTATAGCTGCTAGCATGGTTTAACATAAAATTGAAGGGCACGTGTCATGACATTTATACAGTTGTACAGGAATCTTTCTCGTGTTCCACTAGAGGGCGCTGTCGAGTTATAAAATTATTGTTTGTTTTTTTTTTTACATTGAACGGGTTGCCAAGCAAAATTTGGGCAGCATAGCACATTAGCACAAATCATTTTTGAATAGGAAATGAGATTTCTCGGTACATGAGTCTTCATCTGAGAAATATTTTACATAGAGATGTGAGGCACATTATAAAGAATAGTTTTAATTCCATTTGTTGTGATTCTTGTGAATATTGGCCTTGCTTTTTGAAAGCATAGTGTCCTCAGAACAGGAACTGCACAAGTAGCAGAAATCTGTTAGGACTTCAAAGCAAACATGTAGCTATATCATTCTCTTCTGAAATTTGTCAGTTTTTTGCTGCGACGACCTTTTGACTTTTTGTGTGATGCATTTCGGCACAGAAATCAATCGTTAAGTCAGCCTCATACAGTCAGCAACGAACATCTGTTTGCACACCAGATGGCTAGCTAATGTCTTGTAGCGCTGATTTAGTGCTGCGTCCACCACTGTGTCACCAGCATCGTGTCCATGTTGTCACCGACTCGCAGCTTCTCCCACAAACACGCTACTATGGGACCAAAATCATGGTGAGAAAAATACAGCACAGATCAGTCCAGAACTAATAGGAAATTACACATAAAGATCAATACAAACTGCATCTTTTCGCCAAGGTTTTTAGTTTTTTTATGGTCCGATTTTTCTGTCCACCTCTGTTGTCCTTAACGTGGAACGACATTGCTATAAAAATGAAAGTATATTTTGAGGCCTGGGCGGTGAGGCAAAATAAATAAGATACAGAATGTTAGAAACCAAAAGCTGTTATTATATCCACTTGTGGGTAGGTCAAAGTTTTTTATTTGCTATTTGGCTTTATAATTTCCTGAGCTATTTCTTATTTTAGTTCATGCACTGAAGCAAATTTAAAAGATTTTGACAGAAGAGACATTTCTTCCTCTGTGGCCATAAAGACATGACACTGCAGACTGCTGAACAAGAGCTTTTCAGAAGCAGAAGGGAAGTGGGGGAGCAGCTGGGGGGGTTGCGGGGGGAAGCGTCACTAATGACCTGTCCGAGCTCACGTTGAGAACGCCTGTGGCTTAGCGAGGTGTAGTTTGTGCTAAGCCTCCCCTGGACAGCAGATCCCATTCAACAGATGCTAATGTGAAACGAGAAGCTAATGACCTTCTGCTGTGGCTCTTCAACCTCAGCCCCAGGCCATCACTGGGCTTCATCCACCACTCTCCCACATGTACACACATGCACACATGCGCGCACACACACACACACACACACACACAAGCATGTACGTACACACAGGTACACACATAAACATATGCAGAGGCACTCTGACTGACACACACACACACACACACACACACACACAGCCACACCCTGGCACACACACACTCACAGATTTAGAGTGCAGCGTGTGAGAGTGCACGTGTAAGTCGTGGTGTATTTGTGTTTGTGTGAGCGTCAGGGTGGTGCCCCAGATATTTTGTTGGAAAGCACATAAAGAAGCACCGCTGGGCCTTGCAGTGAACATCACGAATTGTACAGGACTATCTAGTCATTATGTGGCTACAAAAAGCCTCTCTAACACTGGTCAGGATGCTGTCACTCTAACACTGGTCAGGATGCTGTCGCTCTAATACTGCTCACGATGCTGTCGCTCTAACACTGTTTAGGATGCTGTCGCTCTAACACTGCTCAGCATGCTGTCGCTCTAACACTGCTCAGGATGCTGTCACTCTAACACTGCTCAGCATGCTGTCGCTCTAACACTGCTCACGATGCTGTCGCTCTAACACTGGTCAGGATGCTGTCGTTCTAACACTGGTCAGGATGCTGTCGCTCTAACACTGGTCAGGATGCTGTCGCTCCAACACTGGTCAGGATGCTGTCGCTCTAACACTGGTCAGGATGCTGTCGCTCCAACACTGCTCACGATGCTGTCGCTCTAACACTGCTCAGGATGCTGTCGCTCTAA
>JABJVR010005178.1:0-13835 GCA_025773905.1 Chitala chitala | reverse complement strand
CATTTTTTTTCCATTTTATTTGGTGTTGCTTTTACCTGTTTTTTATTTTATTCTTTTTGGGTATGTTGTTTTTTTTTTTTTTTTTTTTTTTTTTTTTTTTTTTTTTTTTTTTTTTAATTTTTTTTTTTTGTTTTAAATGTCTTGTTGAATATTTGTAAGTTTATAATTGAGTGTTGCAACTGGGCAGTGTGAACCCACAAATTTCTCTGGTGTTTTGATGAATGTAAACACTGGCAGACTGACATCAGCATCTGTATGACACCCTTTCAGGAAAATTAGTCATGCTGCATATACTCGGGGGTTTTTTTTTTTTTTTTTTTTTTTTTTTTTTTTTTTTTTTAATATACTGGATATTTTTGTGCTGTGTTTGAGTACTGCAGGCAGGCCTTACTTTTGTTTTATGAAAACGCCTTAGCTTTATACATTATAGGTGTCAAATATGCCTGTAAGTGCATATAGGCAGACAGTAACTTCCTGAAGATTAATTAACAATGGTTTTGTTACAGATGTTTTTTTGATGTCTGAATGCTTTGTACAAATGCCATACAATCTGCTTGCAAAGTATGTTAAAGGCTAACCGGAACAAGTAGCTCAACATGGATGTGATCATTTGAATAATTATGTAAAGTGTTCTGACAATTAATTTACAGCAGCCATGAAATTGGTGCCATTGTGAATTTGTGCAGATGTGTAGCAAGTGCTTTTCAGATGTGAGATGAGCAAAGTGAAACTGTCACAGTACTGATAAATATCACCTTTACAAGGTCATAGAAATGCATTAGGAGAGTCAGTCTTTTTGTGTCAGCTGTAAGCATGCCAAATGCACTGTAGTTCTGTGCCTGGATTGGTTATGTACCTGGGAATAGGCATGCAACATACAGTTGTGTTCTTTATGGAATTCCCCTTGTCTGTAGATCAGTGTTTTGTTTATATGGATGCTGTCACAATGCAGCCTATGCCTCTAGCTTTAACAAGACTTTAGCATAGCTTACCAAGGATGTTTTTTGTGTACATGCACTAGTTTGCCTGGACTCTAGCACACTTTGGCATTGCTCTTGAGTTGGGCTTGTCTGACGCAGTACAGTACGGGTTGGGTAAGAGTGCATTGGAGAAGCACCCAAGCCTAGTGCCATGTGTTGCCATTAAAGGTGTACTTGGGGGGGGGGAAGCACCATTTATGAGAGATGCTTAGCGACCCTAATGCTTTGAGCTTCAGTACCCTTCAGACAAGTTTTTATTTACTGGATGGTCATATTTCAACTGTGCTGTACTTTCAGGACTCTTAGCTTATGCAGTAAGGATCTTACTTTGTCAAAGTGCACTTTGAATTAGAAGTCTTTTGTAGTGTTTTGTTTTTTTTTCAGTAAAAGGGCTGACATTTGGTTGCACAGCAGCCTTATGATTTACTGAGTGTGACTGTCAGTCATCACAAGTGTAATTGTGTACATCCTCCCACACTTGGGGGTTCAAGGAATAAACCTTTAAAATGGGTGTCCATCAACTTCAAGGGCCAGAATTGTCGGTGTTACAGAATAGCTTACATCTTAACTAGTGCATTTTCTAAACCTGAAATAAGCAGATGGGTGGGTGTAGTTTTATTTATTTTTTTTTAACTAGCTGTTTTTGTATATGTGCTGAATAAATATAGACCGATACTTATCCAGAATGCATTTTTGCTTTTCTGATTATGTTAAGACACAAATAGCTCGTTTATTTGCCACTTTTAAACCTGTTGAGGGAAGATATCTTCATCTTCTGCTGACCTTTTTTTTTTATTTTATTCCCCCCCCCCCCATAGCCCTGTCATTAGTCATCAAATTTTAAAGCCTGAAGGGCTGACAGATGGGTGGTAGGTCCTGTGTTCCAGACAGCCCTTGAGGTCTTGTGTGACGTGCTGTAAAATAATGAGCAAATCCCAGTGTAATCCCTTGCACCGTGACACCAGGCTCTCCACGGCACCTTGTCGAAATACAGTAATGCTGATGCTCTTGAATTGCGTTCAGCCTCTGCAGTCACAAATTACTGTCCGTTTCTCTTGAGGTTGCACAAAGCAAGGACAGTGTGTCCTGGTAAACAGTTCCAAGCACATTATGAAGGACAACTACAAAAGCAGCTGTACTGAAGGGTGCTCTACTGTGTATTACAGAATGATTAGTACAACAGTCTGCTCATTGATGCAGGACCTTTTGGACAAGGTGCTTCTCCTGATGGTAAAATGGTCTATTGGATGTGAGACAAACATCAGTGCTGTCTGGAGCAATAGTGTGTGGTGTAATTGTGTTGAATGATATGGCATCCCTCACTGGCAGGTGGGCTTACAGCGACTGGCACACTAAAGGCAGATGCTTTTGTATGCTAGCAGGTGGAACCAGGTTAGCACAGGCATGAAGGTCAACTTGTTACACATTTACTCTGCCAGTCTGCATCATGCTATTTCTGCTCATCTCAACTATCAGGTCCAGAAAACAAAATACTGCGGTAATGAGTGGTGGCAGCTTGGTTAATACACGCTTCAATGTTTGATTTTTCAACAGCAGAAATTTGTCATTTGGTATACCAGTGTGTTTTTGTTTTTTCCTTCTGGGTATTCAGAGGGCGTTCCTCAGGTGTACTATTTTGGTCCATGTGGAAAATACAATGCCATGGTCTTAGAGCTGCTGGGGCCCAGCCTGGAGGACCTGTTTGACCTCTGCGATCGCACATTCACTCTCAAGACTGTCCTTATGATAGCCATACAGCTGGTAAGCCTCTGCATGTTCACTCCTGTGTTGACATGCACTTGGGCTGGGTTATGTAACACAGTTGTGTTGAGAATGTACTGTGTAGAAGTGAATGGGTCCTTGCTGACTTACCCTATTTTCATCGTCTCAGATAACTCGAATGGAATATGTACACACAAAGAGCTTAATATATAGGGATGTTAAGCCGGAGAATTTCCTCGTTGGGCGGCCGGGGAGCAAAAGGCAACACACAATCCACATCATCGACTTTGGGTTGGCCAAAGAATACATTGACCCTGAGACCAAAAAACACATCCCCTACCGGGAGCACAAGAGTCTGACAGGCACGGCGCGATACATGAGTATCAACACACATCTGGGAAAAGGTGAGAATTACAAGTGCTGTCATTTATGCGTGTACATGATGCGTGTACAAAATGACATCTGCCCTCTGTGTGCATACCTGCTAAACTGTTGTTTTCCCTTCACACAGAACAAAGCAGAAGGGATGACCTGGAAGCACTTGGTCACATGTTTATGTACTTCCTCAGAGGCAGCCTTCCTTGGCAGGGTCTGAAGGTAGGCAGTCTGTATATCACATTTAAAGATGTACACAAGAGAGACAGCAAATACAACACATGCACAGCTGGCACTGCAGTGTCCTGTTGAAATGTAATATGGCTGCTTGATGGTCTTATGGCATTGAGTGGCAAGTAATGGTGTGACTATTGATATGCTAGTGCCAACTGTCAGCTGTAATATACCTGAACATGGCACTTAAGTGGAATGGCTTTATTAAAGTATCAGTATTTAAAAAATGTTTTTTCTTTGCATTTAATACAGAAAGCACTCTCAAGCACAGCGAAAAGGGAAAAAAATTCCAGCAAACAGCATCTCTTTTTAATTAGCAAAATGTTCTGAATTTTTATTAACTTGAAGTTCACTGCTGTTCTCATTTATAAATAGAGTAAAGATTGTGGATGTCAAATCGTGTACCGTTTTGATAACAAAAAGTAAATGAGAGAACCTGAAAGTTCAGGTCTGGGTTTGTTAGTTATTGTTTTTCACCAGAAATATGCAGTGCTCATTTTCCACTCTTAATGATTTGATTTAAACAGGATCAATGTGTGTGTTTGGGGTTTTTTTTTTTTTTTTTTTTTTCCCCCCCTCTTTTCCTTCTTTGCTTGTTTATTATCTTGCCAATAGAACCATCAATGTTTTCAAACACGTATTAAGTTTTTTATTTTAGTAGTGCCAGAGCAGCATTTCCCCCTAGTGACTATTTTATTTGGTCTTTGAAATGCTTGGTTCAAATTTGAAATTAGTCAGCAAGGTCAAAATTAAGCACTTTTAAAAATGTTTAGATAAAGCATTTTTAATGTTTATTTATTGTCTGGGCTCCTAATCTAGATGATCCTGCTTTTTTAAGAATGTGTGCCAGAAGGAAAATATTTATACTGTGATGGGGAGGAATTCATCTATGTAGTCAACTGTGTGATACACTTTGGTGTCATGTATGTATTTTATTTTATTTATTTATTTTTTTTCCCCTCCTTGGTTACCTGACAGTCCCCCAGAACTGGGAATGGTGCATAGGCAGAACCTCTAGACCTGTGGACATGGGACTTGTTAAACCAGCCTTTTTTCACTGGGTGACAGCAATGAACTCACCAGTTTGAAGATGGGGAAATACTGCAGAGTAGCAGATGGAGTGAATGGCTTTGTTATTAAATAGTGTAAATGTATTTTGACTTCTTTGGCATGTAAGAGGTATCTCTGTATTTCCCTCCCTCTCCTTTCTGTCTTATTAGAACCCATTATCTCCCCTGCTCTGATGACTGTCTAATGTTGTACCGATAGGACATAACATGCTCGTAGTCATGCCCATCTTTCAGTGCTTTATGGGGCTTTTTCTATTGCCGCTCATTACCCATGCCATACTACATCATGCCGCACTCGGGAACTTTTGCCCAGACCCATACTGTACCGTATGCTGTCAGGCAGTCCCAGCCCAGAAGCATGATCAACATGTATTGGACTCCACCCTCAAGCAAGCTTATGTATGTGATTGGTTGGATGTTTTTTTTTGACTGCAGATGCCATCTTTAAGTGAACTTTTGATTTTGTTTTAAGTTCAATTGAAGATGAAAAGTTAGGAAAGCTGCTGCATTATAACTGATCAGTGCATGGGAATTGTTGACATTAGGAGCCGTGCAAGAAGAGAGGAAGAGCAGTTGGTGATGGTAATGCTCAAACAAGTTAACTACTGGTGTTTTTTACGTAATTAAAATGCATTAAATTTATGCCATCAGATTGTTTTTATTATACACAACAATGCTGTCACAATGAAGTTTGGAGGAAAATAAATACAACATGACCTAGAAGAGTGAGTTGAAATAAAACGTGTTTTGGGTAGGGATGCAGACGAATATTCGAATAATGAATATTCATTTAACTTTTTACTATTTGAACTGATATTTTACTATTCAAATGTTCGTTTCTGTACAGCCGGCTTTCCTTGTGTGAAACTCACACTTTTATTTGTTTTCAAACATCACATCAAACAGGCAATTAAATCGTCAGTAACACTAACAGCTAAAACAGCAATGTAACAATAAATTCCACTTCAAAAAGTTCTACTTCTACGAAGTCAAGGCATGTGGCCAGAGTCTACATGTTCATATACAGAAAAACCAGTGATTCAGCTCGTTCAGAGAGCAAACGCGTGCGACTTTTGCAAATGATGCAACCAGTACATGAAAATAAACGTTCCGACTGGTATAGCCAGGTAACATCTGGCTAATTCTGACGGGAACATTAATTATATAAACGCCGTCAGTGAACAAGAAGGAGACTCTACCAGCAGCCAACGTGTTGCCTATACCAGTCGTTGAACGTGGCGAAATATATACGGCAGTGTTGCTGGCCTCGATCAATGTCGCTGATTACCGTGTGGTGTGGAATGCCATGCAATATGTCATCAGTAAGCAAAAAATTCGAATATTTGAATAGTATTTGAGTATTCGAATAGCAAAATAAAACGAATACCGCATCCCTAGTTTTGAGTCATAGCTACTAAATTTGGATGTTTGTGAAGTATTTTATATGGCAAAACAAAGCTGATGTATAACAAATAGCCAATGCAAATGACATTGTGAACCCCCTATTAAAAAGCTGTTGTGTGCAGTCTTGTCAGTGTTTCTCTTAATATTTGTGTATTATGCATATTTACCAAGTCAGTCAATGTCTATTTTCAGGCCATAAATGCTCAGTGGTAAAGCAGCTTGTACGCTGCCTTACTCTGGCAGTATGATGTGGTTATGCCAGTGGAAAAGTGCCATTAGATGTAGTTTAAAGGGTGTAGGTAGTTTAGCAATGCACCTACTTAACAAAATGAGTGGGGAAAATTGCTTGCAAATTGTACCCTATTAAGCTGACTGCATGACTGTAAACAAGGATGCAAAGGCAGCAGGACTAATGGTTGGTCTAATACATGTGTGTTGTGTTTGTGTCTGCTTCAGTGGTCTAATGATTGGTCCCAGCAAAGCTGTCAGTGCTTTTATTTGCTTGATAAACATATACAGTTCTACTTTTTTGGGGGGGGGGAGAGAAACGTGTTTAGTATTCCTCCAGAAAACCTATAAATACTTGTTAACATCTATTGAAATCCCTAACAGACAGGAAGTTTTTTTTTTTTTTTAAAGGAGTTATAAATTGATACAAATTGCAACAGTTTTTTGATAAATTATTGAAGCATACTAACCCTTGCTGTGGAGTTGAAACCTTCTTATAGCAGGTTTAGTAGTGTTTTATGGTTGTGGTTTTTTTCAAAAAAATATTTTGGCCCATCTCTTGAGTATACATTTAATTTGAGTTGGTTCAGCAAAATGGGTGTTTTTGGTTCTCCATCTGCTCAGCTGACAGACTGCAGAAGTGTGAGATTTAAGTGTGTGACGACTGCAGTTATTTTAGTCGTTTTTGGTTGTGGTCAAGATGTTTAACAAAAGGGGATATAAACTGTGGACAAATTTCTTTGCACACAGAGTGGAAAGATGATGCTTTTTAGCACCTTAAGTGTTTTGTGAGAGGGGTGAGGAATCAGTCCGTCCTCCCCAGGTCGACATTGTGTGCATCCTACAAACATATTTTAAAGCAGCAAACTCTAGTTTTATAGTTGTGATTATATCTTTGAAGTTTTCCTAAAAATTACACTAAAATGGTTTTTGCTATGTAACTTGAAGTGTTTACTGGGACCATAAAAAGTATTATTTGCAGGCTTTTAAATGTTAAATGACAAATCAAGCAAAACAAGTTGCTTGTCAGTGACATTTTTAGTTTTTCCTCAGTGTCGTTAAATTTAAAATGTCAGTTGTCTTTCGTGTGCAGCAGATTACTGTAGGCCCTGCACCTTATGTGCATCGTGTGAGAAGCTCTGGATAGGCCTTTTGTGGCTCTTAGCTGGGTAAGTGGCTTGGAATAGTGAGCACTTGTGTTGCTGCGCTTTATGAAACAAAGCTTAGCTCTGTGCGTGTGTCTTTGGAGAAACCCTCAGCGGCTGAGCCCCGCAGGGCCGTTCTACCTTAGTGTTGGTGTCTAAACAGAAGAGCGCTCAGGTAAATGATGTTCCTGCTTGAGTGCTCTTGGGGCTTCATTCAACCTTGCTTCTTGGATTCACTTGTTTGTTACACAAAATTGCTAAATTAATTAGGATTTTTTTTTTTCTTTTTATGCTGCTTATTTTTCATTTTCTTCATGACTAGAATTCGTCCCAGGCAAATGTTTGTGGTACTTTTTGTTTTGGCCAGATTAGTCTCTTTTTTTCGTGTTCGTCGTTGATTGCCAGCCATTCACTGATGGGGCTTTAGTAATGAGGCCGAATGTGGAGAGGAGTTAGATTTGATGTGTATGAAATCAGATGTGTACTTATGCATACACAAGAGCAACCGCTCGCACACTTACTATTTTTTTTTTTTCTCCCTCTGCATTTATGATCAAAGGTAAAACAGTCTTGTTTGCAGACAAAGTTAATGTACGTAACGGGTGAAATATTCAATATGTTCACGGCTTGCTTGTGGGGATGGTGGACTCTGTCTTCCAGGCCGACACACTGAAGGAGAGGTATCAGAAAATTGGAGACACCAAACGAGCCACACCTATTGAAGTCCTCTGTGAAAGCTTCCCAGGTGAGATTGTGTTCTCTCATTTTTGTTTATTACTACACCTTACTGAAATTTCAGATGTCACCAAATACTCTGTAGTTGCTCCTTTTCCCCTTTTTACATCTTGTAGATCCCACTCTGCATTTCCACTGAGTTTGGAGTCATGAATTTGATGCAGGCGAGCAAATGTGATGAACATGAGTAACAAAGTGACTTTGACTCTTAGCATGTGCCTGTCATTCACCTGGGGTTTTTGTCACTAAATTGCACCTCTCCAAGGGCACATTGTGGCTCACGTATAGACCCCTAGGTAAATTGTGTGATGGAATGCTAAGAGTTGTAAATGTTAGTGTTATCTGGACTTTCATACATGGGTTATGTTCCAACACCGGTGATTAGATCTGGACTCTTTGCCATAGACTGCATCTCTTTTGTGGTGCTGCACTGTTTGTGGGGGACCTTTTCTTGCAGTTTTTGAAAGTAACCCATTTCCCTTTCCTTTGTCTGTGTTTTACAGAGGAAATGGCCACATACCTACGCTATGTGAGGAGACTGGACTTTTTTGAGAAACCTGACTATGACTACTTGAGGAAGCTGTTCACTGACCTCTTTGACAGAAATGGCTACATCTTCGACTACGAGTATGACTGGGTTGGAAAGACGCTAGTGAGTTTTTCCTTTGGCCGTTTGTCACTCTATAGCTGAACTTCATGCTCTTTGGTCACTGACTGGACAGTGAGAGCTGCGCATTTTATGCATTGTCCACAAACGGGTCTGGCATGCAGGCTTTCAAGGATTCTTTTCAGAATAGAGGTTCTTCAGTCATGCCAACATTGCATAACAGAGAGGGCTAATGTTAGATAAAGTTGTCTGTCCTGATGCTTTTTTTAGACTTTGTACACTATGCACTGACATGAACTTCCTGTGTTGTCCCCTCAGCCCACGCCAATTGGTCCGATCCCCAGTGACACACCCCTTCAGCCCAGTGGCAGAGACAAAGCACAACAGCAGACCAAAAATCCGGTGAGCACACGTGCGTGCACGCACAAGCACATACGTATGCATACACACACCCATAACATCTACTCCATAGATGCATGCCACTGGCCTACCCTATCTAACTTGCTTCATCTTCAGTAACTACTATAATACTTTCTGGGGTGGGTTTGCTAGATGTCGTATTTGGCAAATCAGTTGGTTCCTTTTTGCTCTTCCTGCTTTACACTGTATGGGTGTGGAATGTTTCAGTGGACACTGAGCACACTTCAATCTATATATTAAAAATAACAAAATTAAACTTCCCTGTATGTCTAATATCAGTTGAGTTGCTGTGGAGTTATAGATAATGTGAATTGCATATCAGCATTTTTTTTGTGGTTCACTGCTCAGAAGTGATTCCCTCTTCCCCTCTCTAATTTGCCCGTGTGACGTTAAGCACTGAAGATCATATAACAATCTGATTTGCATTCTACCCCTAACATTTATTACACTTTTGTAGTATAGTGCAGCCAAATTTTGGTACAGTGAATGTTGTTGAATTTCACATTCTGTGAGCTGAGCGAACGTGCACCTGGCTGAAGACCACATTAGTGTGTTCTCTCATCCTTCCTGTGTAGCTGACTTGATTAAAGCACAGCTTTATCCATTGCTCTAACATGTTGGATTAGCCCTTCATTTTTTCTGCATGTTAAGTCTTGTTCTCATTTTACTCCCCTCGCCCCTCCCCTTCACTCCCATAGCTGTTATAACCTTTAATAACATGCCTGCTTCTGCATGTGAGATGTTCTATAATTTTTTTTTTTTTTTCTTATGCACTTCCCAATCCACGCCCCAATGAAACTGTTTCTGACCCTCCACCCTCAACCCTTAACCCCTTTTCCTGTGGGCCCGCACCAGTCGCCCGAACCCAAAGGAAGTGAATCACAGCCCACACCAGTGACCAATAGGGAGGTCTTGGGGTCTCAACTGACAGCTGATAGGCTGGGGGGCTCTGTGCAGGTACTGCTAGCAGCATGGCCTTGTCTTCTCTGTCTGTCCCACACACACCAAGCCTTTAGCTGGAAATGGCTGGTGGGTAGACATGGATGTCACCATGAAGACGTTGTGCTTGCCCTCCCCTTTAAACGAAGCTCACCTCTTCTTCAAGAGGAGGTCTGATTTAGTGCACACAAGGTATCAGTTTGGGTTGAAATGTACTGTTCTTACAATGGAGGTCCTCTGTCTGGTTTGCAGTGATATTTTAGATATTTAAATGTTCAATCCAGCACATTTTTCCCCTCTTCGGTGCATATTATTTGTATAGTGATCTTTAGCACAGTCTTAATTTGTACATTACTGCATATAGTGCTGTTCTAATATTGTGGCTGTGTAACGCCAAAAAATGATGAATGTATTATGAAAATTATAGATAAGTGCTGCACATGTGTTTTCTGGTGCCATCTAGTGATGTTCCATGGATTCTGTTTGCCAGAGAGGGGAAATTTAAAGCCAAGTACACAGATCATGGTGACTAATGGAAGCAGTTCATCAATCCCATGTCTTGAAATATAGATGACAAGGTTATCCAAATCTTCCTGCATCCCCTGTTCTCTTTCTCAGCCGTTTAAGTGGTTTGTTTGTTCTGTGACTGCTTTTATAAATGTAGCACACAAACTGTGGCTCCTTTAAAATCTTCAGTTCATGAAATTATCATGTGGACGTGTTGATTTGTTCCTCAGTGCTACTGTGTTGTTGCAGTCAAAGGAAGCAGGTTTTTTGATGGAGACACTGTTGCGGTGGTTTAGTCTTTGCCCCCAGATGCTACCATGTACTTTCCTTGTGCAGGTAATGAGCTCAACAAATGGGGAACTGAACACTGACGATCCCACGGCGGGACACTCCAACGCTCCCATCACTGCACCTGCAGAGGTTGAGGTGGCTGACGACACAAAGTAAGGGCCTGTTCTCCATATCCTGTCTACTTTGATTGGGCGGGGGGGTTTTCTATGTCTCTTAATTTTTGCTACAGTCACTGCTGGAATAGTGCAGCAGTAGTTTATCACAAGGGCAGGAGCACCTAGAGGTCTTTGGTGGTGACAATGTGATACCTGGTTATGCAAATGGATGTGGACATGTGCCTTTTATGGACTTCCACTCTTCCCTGCCCCCTCATCCCAGGTGCTGCTGTTTCTTCAAGAGGAGGAAGAGGAAAGCCCTGCAACGACACAAGTGAAGAGGCGATGTTAGGAGGAGCGGGACGAAGAAACTTGAAGTGTTTCACATGCTGTTGGGTTTAACCAGAAGTTAATACTCGGCGGGACTCCAGACATTCTCTTTGTCTTCTCTTGGCACCCCCTTCATACTGGTGTAAAAAGGAACAATGTTGTCTCATTGGTCAAGTGGGCCATACAACAGACTTTGTGGTTTCTTTATTAAAAGGCAAATATATAAGTACGTAGGTTTAAAAAGTGGGATCCAATAAAAATAAGTAAATAAGTCAAAACACATCTTAAAGTCATTATTAAAAAAAAAAAAAAAAAAAAAAAACTACTGTTTGAAACAGTTATTGTATCCTAGGTTTAATGCAGAACTTGTAATTTGATCTGGTTGGAAACACTCAAGCGGGTCAAGCACAAGAGATATGATCCATAGAAATAGTTACTTGTGGGATCAAGATCGGAGTCAAAAATGGAATATGGGTAGAAACCCAAGCGTCACTGAGAGCATCAGGAAGCATTACATCTGTCAGAATCAAGACCTATGGAAATTCATTTTGTAATTTAAGTTTGATGTTTGGAGGTCTGCTATCTTCTGCTTTCATGTTGTCGTGTTCTGGAAGTATTTTTTTTTTCCCCGCCCCCATTTGTTTGTCGTTACTTGGTTTCTTTTCAGTCAACGTGAACTTGATAGCACAGTTACTGGCCTTGAGTACTGTGGATGACCGTGAAACAGACGGGCGACTCTTATTTTTCAAGTAGCACTTTTGGGAGAACAGAAAAAGCAAAGTGAAACATTTTGGCTTGATATTAAAAGCATAGGGAAAATTAGTCAAAGACTGGTCTCTGAAGATGTGTTTAAAATTGCTGTAACTGGTGGCCAAAATGTCCATTTGAACAGAAACGTTTCCTTTCATTTTTATTTCTTGCACCCGAATGATTTGCCAGAAGGAAAAAAACAGTTTGTGCCTTTCCAAGTAAAATGTTTAAAGCTGAAGTGTCACCAAGTGAGATTTTATCAGTTTTGTTGCAGCAGTTCTGAAATGAAATTTGTGTTTTGTCTGTGCCTGCGTCTGACTGCATGTCTGTGTACCCGTTTGCGTTCGCATTTCATCCTGTGTCTGCTTCACAGAATTTTCTGTCACAGATGCTTTTCCCACAAATACACCTCAGTGTTCTGCCTTGGCTATGACAATCATGGAACTCTTCCAGACAGGAAACTTTTGCTTCTAAGAGCTTATTACTTTCAAAACCCCTCTGCCCACCTTCTCTTAGCAGGTTTTGTCTGTGTTGGTGACATGAACCTTCTTTTAAAATTGTATTGTTTATATAGATGCAGTTGATGTCTAGATTAGCAGAAATGTAATGTTACCAATTTGTGAATGATCAAACAAGTTGAAGTCCACAGTAAGACTAGTCATCTGTTAAAGATATAGGAACTTTAAGTACTGTCATTCAGTTTCCTTTTTTTTTTTTTTTTTTCTTTTTTTCCCCCTTCCCCCCCCCCCCCTTCCCTTTTTTCCTCAGTTGTGTTCTGTTTTCTTGCTCTGATTGGAGCAACATGTAGCCATTGTGTTAGTAATGGGGGAATGTAGTACTTGGTACCACACAGATGTCCTAAGGTCTAGCACAACGCACACACTTGTCTACATTTCTGCCTTAGCAAATCCAGTTCATCTCCTTGGGAAGTACACTGATGGATGTAAATGGGGAGCCTTCCAGCAGGAAAATGCACCTCATTTGATGCAAAAAAAAAAAAAAAAAGTCAAATCTCCCTTGAACAACAGCCAGGTTTTCTTTTAAGCCCTGCTCAGGTATACTTATGCTTCTGAAAAATTGACTGGGGTAAAAATGGAGAAACCCTTCTAGTAGATGTACAGACTAATTGAATATGCTTCAGTAATGCCCAATACTGTGTCTATTGTAGACTGAAGTTCAAATCCCTGTGTAATGTAGGGCCTTTACAAGATTGGCCCATCAGTTACAACAATGTTCAGGTGACCTTGATAAATGTGTGCAGCAGTCTCCACTGTAATCGCTGGCGTCATCTGTTATTGATTTCCAGCTGCAAGCTTGATTTTTCTGTCAGGACACCAGCATAACCTCTCAATCCCATGAAATCAACAACAGCCTGGAACTGATCACCTTTCAAGAAAACAGTATTTGGTATCACTGGTCAATGTAGTCAAATGTTTATTAAAGCTAGTAACCGAATATCGTTTTAATATGCAAGATGTGATTCCTTATTTTGAGATTTTGTGTTTTGCCAAAGATACCTCATTCACAAGAAGAATGGCTGGGACACTTTCTCTGCTTCTTCTGGCACTTTCTGCATAAAGTAAAACAAAAATGCTAGTCTTAGTAATGAAATTGATGTATTTGGTTTATTAAAGAAATTTATTCCATCTGATGTTTAAGGCAGGATCTGTCTCATGCACCAGAGTTTAGTGACTGGTTGATTTTGAAGGTGCACATTACTGTTTTGTTCACCTCTTGCATTCATCATGGAGTACTGCTGTGGACAGTGTGTGGAGTGGGTACTTCATCCTGAGAAGAAGTGCTTGCGTCGTCGTCTTGTCAGCATCAGTTTTACAAATTATTTTTTCCCTGTATACTTCGAAGCACACTTTCATTCTGTTGCTAAATGCAGTTGTGTAATATCCATATAAAAGGAAGTTATTTAATCAGTTTTATTATGTAGTTAATGGGACCATCAGTGTATCCAAAATCAGATGGTTAGGGGGGGGGGGGGGGGGGGGGGG
>JABJVR010005177.1:0-13836 GCA_025773905.1 Chitala chitala | reverse complement strand
ACACACACACACACACACACACACATATATATATATATATATATATATATATGCATAAATTTTTATTCATTCATAGACTAGAATGATCAAAGAATTTGCTTCTGAATGGACTGGTATTCATTTAAATAGATTAACATTTACAAAATGCCAAAAGATGTAATTTATTTATGTATTATCTGCATACACACACACAAACAATATATATATATATATATATATATATATATAATATATTTATTTATTTATTTATTTATTTATGTTTAAATTCCATTTACACATACATTACTGTATATAAAGTGAAATTACAATCACTGACATTTTGCATTTTCAAATGAACTACTGAAAGTTTCATCAGACAGATCTACTGTTTGGCCAAGAAAAAAATTACAAATTTGAACTGGGAAAACATGAACTTCATATTTACAAAGTGACTAGCCAGATAAAGGCCAAAATTATTATGACTGCAGTCTGTTCTCAGTATTCAGCCCTGGCTCAGGTGTGGGGAGAAGGGAGATGTAATTGTTTATGTCTCCCTGGATCCTGGGGCTTAATATGTTAAAGTGGCATTTCAGCATTGGTGGCACTGCGGCTGAAGTTTCCCCTCTGTCCTGGATAATTAAGATCCAAACAAGGTCTGATAGTTTGCAGTCAGCAACAGCTGCTTTCCATGTGAGGTCAGAAGTCAACACAGTGATTTGCATAAGCTAATCAGGGTAAATGAAATGCTGATTTATTCATTTGGGGGGCTGATTTGGGTATCTGTCCTGATAGAAACCACCTCTGGCTTTTCATATGTAATCAATAAAGACTAATTAGTTACATACACCAGGGTTATGGATATACATCAATTGCTCTCAGTGGAAAATAAACACTCATTGACAGTATTCCTTCTTTGTAATGGGCTTTTCGCTTATGTTTTTGAAGGAACATTTTCTGATCTGCTTTTAACTACCCATAGAAAGTATGAGAAGCTGACTGTGTGGGCATTTATAAACAAGAACCATATACCTTCTCCATCTTCTCTAAGATGTTTGTTACACTACTTTTGCCTGTACTGATATATGTCAAGGTAGATGCATTATGAGAGAGAAATATAGGACATGTGAAATTATATGGGGCAAATATTTTGTTATAATCTATATGCATGAAAGAACAGGGCGTGTGTGTCAGTTGTTTGTGTGAGACAGGTGAAAAGATTTTTTGAAATGTTAAAGGCTTGTTAGGAAAAATTCAAGCTCACACAAGGGTATGCTTGTGTGTCTGTCTGCTTGAGAGAAAAAGCACGAGTCTATATCAGTGTGTACGTGTATGTGAAGTAAACATTTATACCTGTGCACGCGCATGTGTGTGTGTGTGTGTGTGTGTGTGTGTGTGTGTGTGTGTGTGAGAGTGTAAGGCTATGAAAGCTGATGTGTACATATAAATAAATGTGATTGTCTATTTGAGAATGAAAGGGTTGCCAGAGCAATTGTGTCAAAAGGTGTACATTTATATCAGTGCATGTGAGAATGTGAGGGAGATCTTTCATGTGTGTGTTAGTGTATACATATAGGAATAAATGTAAATGCAAAAGAATCTGTGTTTGAAAGCAAAAAAAATCTACATGAGTGGGTATATGCATCAAGAAAAGGCTCGAGACACTATTTAGCATTGACTTTTGTGAGTATTGATGGGAGAGACAACATATTTCAGTATATGAGGACCCTTATCCGTAACAGACATCAGGTGCCCCTGTGTATAGCTGAATGAGGAATCCTTTGAAATGTACAGTTGAATCAAAAAATGTCTCTATTAAATAAACACAGCAAAGACATGTACAAAACAACATCTATGGTGTCTCATACTACAGAAATACCCAGTGATGTTGAAAAGAAGGCAGTGTAAGCAAGACATCTCCAGCCATTGTCCACTTTTGATTAGAAACTGTAAACATACGTTCCTGCATCTGGGGGAAAATAGCCTGCTTACAGCCCGCTTTAATGCCCAGACTGATAGGATTAATGGTGGAACATATTCTGCATGACTAAAATCTAAAAGAGAAAGAAAGGAGAAAAGAGCAAAAGAGTGTGATTATGTTTACAGAAGAAAGAAGAGCTGTTGCAATCATTAAATTACACATTCAGGACGGCGGAGCTCTGTTGCTACAGGGACGCATTAATCTCCTCGCTCGTCACTCTTAGGGATTTGGAGGAAGGCTTGTTTGGAGACAGCAGCACAATTTACATTATGTTCATATGGTACTCGGTGGTTGCACAAGAACCTTGCTTAATTGCACACATTCAGATTCATCCCTCTTTAAATAGTTTTCATGTAGAGAATGGAGGATTTTACACTGTATTTATTACGTAGAGACAATTAGAGCACTGGCAGCAGTGTGTCGGCCATAGGCAACTGCGAATACATCCCACAATCGTCATCGTGTGCCACACAGAGTGGCGTGTTGTCACGAGACCACTGTTACATTTTGTAGACTGAAAATAAAACTAAATTAAAGATAATGACAAGGATGAAAAGGATAGCATAGGATATGTTATGTAAACACACATTCTCTTTTTTGAATGGAATGACATCCTATGTTTTGTAAGCCTGTATGTAACTAGATGTTCTTTTTCATGTAAACCCTCACTGTGAGCACTGAAAGCATAAAATTATACAGACCAACTCCCACAAGTGTAGCAAACTATGGTAGTTATGTTGATAAACAAATAAACAGTTTGTGTGCAGAAAGACATAGGCAGCAAATTTCAGATCTAGATTTTATGCTATGCCTCCTTTTATGCTACGTCCTCCTTCCTCTTACCTTCTGTGGAGGTGGGGATGTTTTCTGCCCTATGGTGCAATGTCCTGATGACCCCTAACTTATGTTGCAGCGAATGGTGGGAGTCAAACAACAGGCACTGGTTTGTGTGTGTGGCTTTCCGGTAAACTTCAACTTCTAGGCTCCCATTGGTCCTGATGAGAACTGCACAGTCCAGGAAGGCCAACCTGTTGTCTTTTGTGTCCTCTCTGGTGAACATGATGTTAGTATCAATATTGTTGATATGGTCCGTGAAGGCCTGTGCTTCATCAATCCTGAGCTTAACCCAGGTGTCATCCACATACCTAAACCAATGGGTTGGTGCCGTCCCTGGGAAGGAGTTCAGTGCTTTCTTCTCCACTTCTTCCATGTACAGGTTGGCTACTATTGGTGACACCGGGGAACCCACAGCACAGCCATGTTTCTGTCTGTAGAAGTCACCTTGGTAGGCAAAGTAGGTGGTGTTGAGGCACAGGTCCAGAAGTCTGGACCTGCACAGGTCTGTTACTGAGAGTGCTATCCTCCACCAGCTTCTTCCTAATTGTTGTTATGGCATCAGTGGTGGGGATGCAGGTGAAGAGATATATATATATATATATATATATATAAAACCTTTTAAAATATAACCAATGAATATTGAAATACAAAAATCAGATGTGACAGCAAAACAGCAATACAAACTAAATACTACTATAGAGAAATGTTGTAGAGATTTCTGACAAGTGCTTTTCTTTCCTCATTAAAATGAAGACGGTGACCCTGACCTATCAGTCATTCCAATGTGTAAAAGCAGAAGGAGCGCTGTGCAGGCACACACACACACACACACACACACACACACACACTTGTGTAACTGTCATTGTACACGACTCATATGCCAATTAGACACAAATGAGTAAAATCGCATATTTTCCAGAAGGCAGAAACCAAATTCCGAGAACTGAGAGGACCGACGGCGTGGTGGTGCAGAACTGCAGGGCTGTGAATTAAGGGCGCACGTCTCAGCAATGTTACCCAACGAGGGGATGAAAGTGCATTTGTGTGCCGTGTTTATTTCACTGTTTCAGAAGCAGAGACGGAGCTCCTTATTACACGGCTCAAAGACATAATTCATGAAAGCTTCCATAATTTTCACTTTCATGGTCTTCTTCTTCTTTAAAGATAGGACTGAAGTGGACCCACCACATTAATTAAACGGGTTTAAGTAAGTATAATGTGCTTGTCTGGGTTTCCCCCTGCGCGCCTGGAGGAGAAGAATCCATAAAAAGCGTGACCTCCTGCCATGATTTCAAATTATATATCATCCTCACACATCTTGGGCAGTGGAATTAAAGGAATTAATTATACCTTTCCATAATGCTCAAGGTTACAGTGGACAAATTGTGGCTCTATTCGTTACAGAGGGACAGAAACAGAAGCAGAGGCTTACTGCACTCTGCTAAAGGCATTTATGCCATGCTGGAATGCAGAGACAGAGAGAACATGGATAGAAAGGTGACAAATATGAACAGGGTATGACATGGAACAAGGGAGCAGTGGGGAAATTACATAGGTGAACGGATAGATGAGAAACCAGGCAGTGCAGCTTTTTTTAGGATGAGTTACAGAGGCAGAATTAAGTTTTGGTGCAAAGTTGGGGGGTGGGGTGGAGGGGGGGTTTTAATCTGGAGGTATTGCTGAGCAGGAACAGAGATTCAGTTCCTCTGTTTTATGTTGAATCATTCATTCACTGTCCTTGTGGAAAGGCTGCAGTTAGCATCCCTCTGTCAGCTGGTAGCTTTTCCAATTTCCTGTAATACTTCTTTTTGTAGTTTACTTGTACTTCCCTTATCCAGTTCTTAAATTTCTTTTTGCACTGAAAAGACTTACATGCTGTCATTAACCTGGTTTGTTTGCTTCCACAGCTGGGTGACATACAGTTCCTGCATTGGAAAGGGGCTCTATTGTTAAATAATTATTCACCACTCTGTACTTTGTCTTTTTAGTTTTTTGAATGACTTGTTAATACTCAAGTTTGATACAACTGTTAGAATTGTAAGAATTAAGAATTACAGGTTCAAATTTGGTCATATGCAGTCCTAGAAAAATGTGCATTTCAATATTTGTAAAAGTCACATAAAAGCTAGTTATTTCAAAACTTGTTGAGGTAGAATTCAAAATGTTTTGGTTTATAGATTTTAAGATAAATATAATATCAGAAATGGTAACTAATCCATAATTATTTTACATAAAACATTTTTATTAGATACTAGAAACATGAATGTTGTGTTTAAATGGTGTTTTTCTTTCTATAGCTTTTCTGCACTTAAAAAAACTGCCACTAGCAGATGAACACTAGTTATGACAAATATTCTCTGAAATATGCACAAAAAAATTAGATATTTCAAAGATCAAATTATATCTATAAATTAAAATATACAGAATAAACTTTTTTTGAGGTTTGGAAAACAAACCATACCCTCTCACACTGTGTTTAATTACACCACTATGTTATCATTATTCTGTTTTTTATTCCACAGGGGAATATACATAAGCACCTTACTGTGTAGGCAGAACTCTGGCACAGAATAGAAAAATAAAAAGGCTTTATTTATAAAAAAATTTAACTCAGGCATGACCCTTAAAATTACTCAAATGGTGATTCAAGCTAAACTAAAACAAACTCTCTGGTCAACCAAATATACATCTAATTAAAATATCCTAAATATTCCAACTGTTCTCTACAATCAATCAGGAATCTCTCTCACTCTCTCTCTCTCTCTCTCTCTCTCTGTCTCTCTCTCTCTCTTTAGCTTTCTACACTCCCTTTGCTGTCTATACTAAATCCACTCACTTGGCCCTTTTTTATTCTTCATTAGTCCAGTAAGCGTCTCTTTGTAAGGCACTAGTTATAAATCCACCCAAGCCCAGTCCTGTTTCTATTTCAGCTTCCCATCAGTCAGAGCCCAAGAACACATGGCCATACCTCATGAAACAGCAAAGTGGTCATAGTATTTCTGCTGCAATTTCACTGCCATTAATCTCTGTCCTTAATAATGATGTCTGTTATGTGACAAACTTGTTCACTTATTCCTGTGACAGAGGCATGACCCTTTAAAGATTACAGTATATGCATATGCATATAGTTTACATTTGCCACATTTGCTTTATTAATGTTGAATCTGACCTTGATTATATTATAGAAGTGCAATACTTAGATTTATAATTACAGCACATCCATACATGGACCGTAACATGTTCAGCAACAGTGACGACTTAGCAGTAAGGTTTCCTTAGTCATTAACTCGGTTATATTGAACATATCCAGTTTTCTATAGTAAAATTGGGACTGAATTATTATAACCTATACCTTTTTAGTTCTCAAAGTCAAATTAAAAACATTCTCTTCTTTAGATTATACTGGATTTTAAATCTTGCTTTGGTGTTTAAGAAACGACAAGCCTTTGCCTATCTCCTTGATAGATGCTCACCATCCACGATTGTTGCTTTTCTGACTATGAATCTTAACTTTTGGGATCAAACAGTTAGAAATAAAGCTTTAGGAGTTTTATGATGAAATGGGTAGCATAGCTGCCTTACAGCGTCCCCGTCCCTGACAGCTGTGAGTCTGAGTCCGGCTCTCAGCACTGTATGCACAGCGTTTATGTGATTGCTTGTGCATGTATGAATTTCCTCCAGTTTCCTCCCACACTGTAGTGACATGCAGGTCAGAAGGATAGAGGCTGTGGGCGTGTGTGTACCTGCCATTCTGTGCTGTCTGGAACAGGCTCATGCTATCTGTGAACCCATCCAAGGTTTAAACACAACTAAAATAGGATATTTTTCATTAAAATCAAAATAATAAGAAAGAGTTAAAATAATGTAAAGATAATAGTTTTTGAATTACCCCAAAATAAATCCACTTTTTTATAGTACGCTTAACCCAATTACCCATTCAGTTTTACTTGTTATAGAACACATTTTATAAAGTATAAATACATTAAAAAATCCAAACTGAATGATAACCTACCTGTGCTATAGACACTTTTCCACAAAATATTCTGTTTTTATAGCTTTGAAATTTAAGACTACCAGTTTGTAAACGTCTGATTTTCTGATGCAACAAAAGGACTTTTAATTAAAGGGATCAAGGATAATGTTTTGTGAATGGTTATAAATCTTGCAGTTTATGTTCTTAGTAATGGAAAACTTTTTAGTGTTAGTGAACTTCAGAGTAACATCTCCCACTAAATAAAAAATTTCAATGGAAGAATTCTACCTTCTTTCTCAGCTCTAGAGAGCCTTTTAATTTGATCTGGAATTTTACAGCCATCGTTAAATTTTAATCAGTAGCCCTTACTTTAATAATCATTTAAAAATTCTCTGAACTGGTTCTTCAAATCACAAACCTACACAGTTCAAAATTTTTTCATAATCCTGTATTTTCAATTATTAAGGTTTAAGGTTTGACTAGAAATTATTTCAGAAGAATTAAAAAAACTTTTATATGGGATTTATGTTGAAGCTTGATTTTTAAAAGCAGAAAAGATCTGTTCAGATTTAGGATGGATCGAATACTGAGGCCTGTCTACACTTCAACCTTCCCAAGTAGATCCACCTTACTCTGCTTCTCATCTCACTTTATCAGGTTCTGATCCAGGCTCACATCAAACAGGAGACCTTAATACTTACTTTCAAATCTGTCAGCGAGGCTGCTTCAAGCTACCTCCAGTTCTGAATCAAGACCTACATCCCTTCCTGTGCTCCACGGTCTGCCGAAGGGAAGAGACTGGTTGCACCCCTGCTGAAGAACGGCAGACCAAGGCTCTTCTCACTGCTGGCACCTACATGATAGAATGTCAGGACTCGATTGTCTCTGTCCACATTTCATAAGCTACTGAAGCCTCATCTCTTGAGGGAGCACTTCAGCACTTAAACACCATCTTCATCACTGCTGCTTCTTTATTGTTCCAATGTTTAAATGTTGTTTATCTATCTGTTTTGTTATTGCCAGTTAAAGTTTTTGGTTTTAGGTTGATTTGGACTCTTGTCTTGCTTAAATGAATCTTGTGCACTTTACACTATAGGACAGCACTTACTGTATACAGTATTCCTTCTCAGGCATTGTGTGACCTCGTTTTTAATATGCACATGTGCTATTAGTCCTTTGTAAGTTGCTTTGGACAAAATCGTCTAAACGAATTAATGCAAATGTGTTCAGATACTGAATCTCTAGCAGGATCACCATTTTATACTCTTGAAACCTCACAATTAACTATTAAATTATAACTATATAAAATTATGAAAGTTACCTAAATTTGTCATGTTTAACCAAATAAAAAAACTTTAAAATGCAATAAACTACATTAGTTTCTTTGAACTCTTAGTGCCATGGTTATGCTTTTCCAGAGGTTATTTTCTACTTTAAATTGCATTGCTGCCCTAGCCTAAATCTGTAAATCTCCATGGTAACGCTGGTATGTGCTAATGAGTGGACTGTGTACGTATTCCTGTTCTCTTGGAGAAAGGAGGGGCACAATAAACCATGTGCCATACATTATCAGAAAACACCTGTTCAGGCCATAAGACTTCCCATTCCCATGTTTTGTAAATGCATTTCTTTTCTTTATCCTTGCAATCTCTGTCTTGTCTCATTCACTTGACAATAATGCTGATAATATACTGTAAGATGAAAATAATTTCACAATGGATTAACTAATTTACTAGCAAATTAAAACCGGTTTTTTATGGGATTTTCACCTTTAAACCAGGGAGTATCAGTGATACGTTGCTGCCACTTGTGCTATTTAGTAAAAAATAATTTTAACCTGCATTTGCAACATTCACTTTCAAGGAATAATTAGTCACAAAAAACACATTTTTTGCAAGTGCCTTCAGGTTGTGTGTTTTGCCTTGTGTTGCTTCTACATTGTACACTGTAATGAATTGCTGTTTACTGGATTTACCACAGCATCTTACTTTATTTTATAATGACTGTAAAATACTGTTAATTTACATGGAGAGATGAATAGTGAACAGTTAATGCAGATGGCTAACCAATAACAATAGATAACCTTCATTTATCATCTTAAAACTGTGTTTGCTTTCAATGCTATTCCTGATCTTGACACTGGACAGGACAGCTTCAGTTCTACTTCAGTCCACATGGAGTTCAACTAACGAAGTAATGTGTAATCCAGAAATTGGCAGCACGGCATTGCTTTACCTGCATGATTATTGAACTGTTGACATTTCAGATAATATTTAGTTAGGTCAGGAAGTTAAAAACAGTGACGCACGCTCTGTAGCTTGAGCAACTATAGCTAACTGTAGCAAACAGCAACATTAAGGTGTTGTTCTGGACTCTTTTAAAGTTTGCGTGAGGTCATATTTTCACTTATATAATTTTGTTTAAAGACTTATTACAAATATAGGCTGGTCTATTGACAGCACATCAGTGTTCAAGCCTGTTCATAAATTTATTTGCCAATTAAAGTGTGAAGATGTAGCTGACTTTGGTTTACTTGTTATATTATACAGTAATAACTGTACAATGTTCCATGCAAACAGGGAGGAACAAGAAGATTTTCAAAAGAGGATCTGGAATCACTAAGATGTCTCTCTGGTTCATCTAATTAAGCTCCTGCCTCAAGTGCTTCAACACCAGCTTCAATTTCTTCGACGACTGCTTAAAAAACAGGCCGAACAATCTCTCATTAATTTTGGAGGAATCAGACTTTTCTGACGTACTCCTCTTGCTACTGAGTGACTGACTTAGCTCACTGATGAGGTAACCTTCATCCCTAAACTGCAACACCCAACTTACCACCCTCTATCCTTTCTGCCTCTTTCCGTTCTCTGTACTTTTTGTCATGTCTGTAACCATTACTGCCTCTCCCTTGAACACAGTTCATGGCTCTGGCACCTTTCGCCCCCTCCATTAATTTGTTTCGTAGTGTTTATATTTTTGCCAGTGACGTTGTGTTGCTCAGTTTTGTTGTTTGTTTTGCAGGCCCTTGTCGTTGGTTATTGAGGTACCAGCCAAATGCTGCAGTCTAGTCCTCTCTCATTGTTCCCCATCTCTCTCTCTCTCTCTCTCTCTCTCTCTCTCTCTCTCTCTCTCTGTATCACTTTCACTTTCATCGTTAGACTGTGACGTAGGTCTTTCACACTGTCGTTGATGCTTTTAACTGGACATTACACTGTTGCTAATGGTATTTTTATTCAGCATCTCGGGTTGTGCTCACGAGTTCAGTAAAATCTGTCATTAAGTATTATATTGGAGACAGTTTCTTACAAATATGGTAATGTGGTTCTAAATATTGCCTTACAAAGTCATCTGTAGAAATTATTGAGGCCTTGAAATAAACTATAGTAATGTTTTATTGGATGTTTACTTTGTTGTTATTTTTTCTGGGTGAATGGGGGTATAGGAATTAAATACAAAAGTAGCACATTTAATTAGCCTTTGTAAAAAATAATAACATGCTGGCATATACTGTAAATCCCACGGTTTTCCTACTGTGGAATACTTTAATTCAATAAATGGTACTATACTGTTAAATTACAGTAGATACACTGTAAAAAAACTAAAAAATTTGCATCTCAGAATCTGCCAGTATTTGACCTTACAGTGAAATTCTCGATGATCTATGGAGGAACCATTCCTAACAGCCCAAATCAAATGGAGACCTTCTGTTTATCACGCTCCTTCACCAAATGCACGCGTGAACAATCAAACTCAGACTTATTTTGGAATTTAATTTTGTCTCCTTTGAAGTTAATTACATTGCATCACATTTGAATTTAATAACTAGTAAATATACTGTATATTGTATTTAGATTGTTCATTCAGTCAGAATTATGTCTTCTAAATGAAACCAAGATAACATTAAGCAATGTGCAGCATATAACCACAGCAATTTCGAGACAATTGTTAGCGCTATGCACAGTGCTTCAGCAACTTGTATAATGCAACAGATGTGCACACAAACACAAGGAGCTGAGTGTTTTACTGATAGCGCTAACCAGTCGCATTTGGAAACAGTCTCTTCTTTAACTGCCACAGTCAATTAACTCTTCATATTTTCAATATAATCAAAGAAATGTCTGCAACAAAGATTGCTTTGAAGAGATGTGATTACTTCAAAAAGATGTATTCATTTCGTTATTGTTTCTGTTGAGCATTTCAGAAATAAAGAAATAAACAAAATTATTTATTATTTATTATTATTTATATAGAATAAATAAATAAGATAATTTTTTCTTTATAATTGAATCACCCTCTACCTATAAACTGTAAACTATCCTTTTCACAAAGTTATTATGAGCCACAATAAGACCCTGTCCCTGTCTGTTATAAAGCTCTACCATAGGCTTGGCCTGTTTCCTTAGCTGTTTATTACATTCATTATTTGGTGGCCACTTCTATCATTGTATATCATCACAAGGTTAACAAGAACATAAAATATTCACTGAAAAGGGCAATCTTTGAACAGCAGGAAATTATCCCTTTATCTCCATGTTTTGTCCTTTTCATTTGAATTATTTTGTGATGTAAGAATTGAATATTGCTGTTTAACCCCACATTTGTTACCACAACAACTTGGGTGAATGTAGCTCATTTTAGACACCTATAAATCATCTCCACTTGGCATTAGCAGGGGATTTATAGGAAATATATAATCACTACATGAGCAAAGACAGGGGGATTTATATTAACTCTTAGTAACTCTGGACCTGCTACTAGTTTTCCACATATATTTACTTTATTTGGTGACAACGGCAGCAAAAAGTCAATTAAGTCTGCCACTTTTAGCCTTTCTGCTCTTTTTTCAGCTCCTGGAGTTGAGATAAGTCAGCTATCTTTCAGTCTCTTAGTTCAATGAATCCAATGTGTACCCGGATGACTGGTCCCTTTCTCTGAGTCTGAAATAAACACTTTAAAGGAAATACATACCCTTGAAAATCTCTTCTCTTGTCACAAAAAGGCTCTTATTGGATCTCTATCTTCTTGTGTAGGCCCCTATCTGACAGTAGAGAACTGGCATGGAGTAAAGCTCAGGTCACAGGCACCTGCCTAACAGTATTTATTGTTATGCTGTTTAAATACATTATAAACCTCAGACCTGAACAGAAGCCTGTTGTATTCAGTAACTGGGAATTGCTGTATGCTTTATTTCACATTGGAAAAGTAAATGGAAAAAATTATACATGTCCAGTGGCCTACAGTGTTGACACCTGCATTCATACTGTTGCTGTTTACTTTTCATTGTGCAAATAACATAAATCACAAAAGCAATGGTTCTACATTTAAAATTTTCATCTTAAAGGAGATACACATTAATGATAGAAATTTTGACTGAGTCACCTTGGAATGTTCTAGTATGCCCAGCTTTTACTATGAAATGGATATGATTTTGGTATAACAAAAGAAAAATTATTTCTTGATATTTCTATACAACTTCAGCACTTATGAGTTAATGGTGTTTTGTCTATGAGCTATTGGAACACTCCCCCAGTGAGAGTAATAACACAGATGGAAGATCCGGCACTCCCCAAGCTTTAACGTGGGTCTGCAGCACTTGCAATCAGGACACAGTAGGAACTGACTTCAGACCAGTTCACTCAGTGCCTTGTGCTTCATGGTTCATTTACAAAGAATCTTCAGGCACCATTAGAAGTCATTTTGTCAATTGCTGTTAGGTTGAATTCAATGGAGTAAAAATGTACACATTTTGTATTTTAAAAAGTCTGATGATGACAACAGTGATTTAAGTTGTTTTTCCATGACACTCACAACACTTTTACATCTGTGCTGTAAAGCCTTCCATTATCTTTGTCCACATACTTTGTAATTGTATTTTAAAGAGTAGTTAATGTATCCTGTGTTTCTTGGGCATTTGCATTGCCCAGAATGAGCTATACTTGTAAGTAAAAACAATCAGACTGTAAAGACCATGATGTTTTCTGCATTTTGTTTTACATGCTTTAGTTTTCATTGTAAGCAAAGACCTGGAACAGGAACTCCCAGGCCAAAACAAATTTTCTGTTGCTTGCTATTTACAATATTTAAAAATCCTTCAACTAATTGATATATTAATACACATCTTGGAATAAAAATGTCCAGTTTTCTAAAGTTATAATATTTATCATTTTCCCATTACAAAATCTCCATTATATCCAACTATAAATGAAACACATCCACAGAAGGAAAATCATAAATAATATTTCGTCTGAATTGCTTCGTACTCATTTTATTATTTGCATGGAGTTTGCATGTTTGGTGGGTTTTCTCTGGGTTCTCTGGATTCCTCCCACAGTCAAAAGACACGTGGGATAGATTGACTGGTGTTTGCACGTTGCCTGAAGTATGTGTTTGTGTGTGCCCTGTGGTGGTTTGGCACCCTGCCCTGTGCTTCCAGGGAGGGGCTGTAGGCTTTCCACGACCCTGAATTGTAAAGGTGGTATATTGAGTGAGTGTTTATCCATTTAGTTCATTATCCTTTTAATTATTTGACATACACATATCTTTATGATGCTTGAATGTTAACAATAAATAATTATTATCAAATTGTATTAGTCCATCTGAAATGACAGACAAGACAGTTTTCTTCATTAAAGGATGACGTAGAAACACTTGCTTTCTGAGAGAACAATGTTCATCTGTTTGCTAACAACAACAAACAGCTGATCCTTCTGAACCTCTTGTATACCTTTGAGTCTTGATTAAACAGGAGACTATATAGGGTTGCTACTTTCTGTTAATACTCAGGTGCTGTGTAACACAAGGGAATCATGCCCATTTTAATTTTTGTATCTCCTCAAAGATTTTTCCATGGAATGAAGTTGCATGGATTTTTAACCTGCTGTTAGGCTGAATGGATATCAATGTTGATGTCAGTTTATATATATATATATATATATATATATATATATATATAAGCCTATAAAAAAGAAGACTTAACAGAACAATCTAAACCTGTGTTACGTTCGCAGAACTTAGGCACAGGAGTTGGGCGAGTCTAATGTGCAAAAGGGGTTTTTAATACAATAAGGTA
>JABJVR010005176.1:0-13838 GCA_025773905.1 Chitala chitala | reverse complement strand
CCAATCAACCCAACCTGCATGGTTTTTGGACTGTGGGAGGAAACCGGAGCACCCGGAGAAAACCCACCAAGCACAGGTGCAAACTCACAACATGCAAACTCCACGCACACAGACCCAAAGCGGGAACTGAACCTCAGGCCTGGAGGTGCGCGGCGACAGTGCTAACCACCACGCCACCGTGCCGCCTCCATAACAACTCATTAAACGTTAATGTTTTCTTGTTGTAAATCCACAAAAGTTTTGCTAGCCTCACCAAAACAATTATCTGCAAAATACAATCAAACTATATACTAAGAGTCTTAGCCAAAAACAGAGTATATAAACATGATATATAAACAATACGTGACTCACAAGAGCTGAATGCACCATGGACAAAAGCATAACAGAAGTGAAACAACCATACAGGTGTACGTGACAGGCAGTGGTCACTGATCATTTACCGATAGAGTCAGTGTAGTCACTGGGGAGAGGCAACTGGTCTTTTGGAAAACGAAGTCGGTAGGACATGTTATCCAGGAATACCACACCGATAAATGCGGACGGCTCATGCAAGCTGGCGTTCTCCAGGTCTTGCTCAGTGGACAGTGCTTCCAGGTGGTCGATGTCTGCAAGATTAAACGAATGTGGTTGACCTTCATTAACAAGAAAGCAGAGCTGTCTGAAGAGTGTGACACTCAGTCAGTGTGACATGACACTGGAACAGTCTGGTCCCTTTTAATAAGATAAGTCAACAGCCTCCTTGTGTGAAACCCATATCCCCACATTCACAGCCATGAGCTGCCTAAAGGCACATCTTTCTGAAGGAAACCAGGCGGCTGTCTCGTGTCCTGAAACCGTAGCAACAAACACACACCCCTTGAACCCCTGCACATACACAATGGGGAAGATGTACAAACACTGGTAGGTGTCTGTTATGAAACTAAAGTGAATACTCACTTAAGAAGTGGGCCACATCTTCCATGATCTGGCTAGTGAAGTTGCTGACAGGGGTGTATCCCAGAGTCCTGTACTTAAAGGTGAAAGTCCTGTGCAGGTCCATGGTGCTAATGCTCCCATAGTAGACATGGGGGTCGAGAATGCTGATGAGAATTAGAAGCCCTAACAGCACCAGAGGCATAATCAGCTCCTAGAGGGGTGTTAACATCAATACACACAGATACACACAGCAATTAGTACTACCATGAAACATCACCAAAAATAACACAAGATGCATTATATAAACACTGCAGTGACATGATTCTTACCATAACTGTGTCAAAACAAAACTGCCACTGGTTATAATCCATGTTTGGTGAATATGACAATCATAAAAATATGTGATCAGGACCCTTCACCTTCATAAACTATATGTATATTGAGATCAAAATTGTAATGTTTTTCATTTCATTACAATAGAAACATGTTTGTTTACAAGCACCTTTAGCCATTATCAAGATCTCAGTTTGCCCAGCACAAAATTTGGGCATTTCTACATTTCTAGCACATATACGCTTATATACTGTAGACATCAAACACTTGCTCCAATCTTAAGATGCTACTGCTGTTCCCCCAAAGTCAAACTCTGCCCACATGCAGTTTTGTAAACATTTAAAAGCCCAGATCTCAGACTTGCAAATCACAATATATGCAACACCTACACAATTTTAAAATGAAGACCAATTCAAGGCCCACATCTGTTTCTTGCATCCAATGGCCCCCATTCACTTAGATGATTTCTCAGTTTTTTTTATTTATTTTTTTTTTTAAGAGGACTTTGTGCAGTCCTTCCCACTGCCAGGTGCTCAGCCCCAGATGACATGTCTAGCCACTGACCTGCACTCTCTCCTCTCTGAGCCACACATATCTTCCCTGCAACCGCTTTGCCAACTCTCATCTTTTTAACAGATCAATATTCATCGTCCAAAAGCCACCACTTCCCTTCTAACATTCTACAGCACAGTGGTTGTGGATGTGATTCTTCTAGGATCACCACTTCTTGGAACGTCCCAAACGTATACAGTACTGCGTTGCTAGGCTTATGGTTTAGGGAAAAGGGCTCTCCACCCATTTACTAACATAACAATGGCTATTTATCCTTTTACAATTGATTGTTAAATGTAATTGGACCTTACATAGTTAAGTCAGCAATCTCAACGAGGAAAAAAAAAGTTTCTGCATCAAAGGAGTACAATGACTCAGACTTCTTAGACGCGCATTTGCAACAGGGGGGCTAGCCTTATTTTCCCCCACAGATCTATAGCACTTCCAATGAGGGTTTACTGGATGTTTGTTGTCTTTAGTGATTGCAAGGAAATTCTGCTGTTTACTGGCAGACTGATCTCAATTTAAATGTATTTGCCAGTTATTTTACTCCTGAATACCTCCATTGATACCAGATAGCATGTTAATGCTCTACTGGTGTCAATGAAAACATCTTCAGGATCTTTAATTTCTATGCAGCAGCAGATAGTGTTTAAACTCTGTACTTTACGTGACTTTGTACCATTACTTTTCATACCATTACAGTAAAGTCTGGAGTACGTAATATTTTAACTGGTACGAAAACACTTTAATAAGTGCATATGATACAATGGACGCTATGAGATGGCTAATTTTGAACCTGTTTTTAACTGGCTAAACCTGATGAATAGCGCTATGCACTGGCAGTAGATGAAAACGTGTAACTGACGGTCTCCGTCCCCGCGTTGTGTTCCCTTGTGAGAGAAGCCAGTCGTCGCCAATACTGGGTCTGTGCTGAACTTTTATTTCACACAATCGTAACCTAGATGTGCAAAGCGGGAAAGAGGCAGACGGCGGGAAGAGTCCTCTTTTTATCCCGTAGGTACCCGCCACATCTCTAACCACACCCCGTTCTTACTGTATGCCGCCTGGGTCAAACTTAGACAGCCTGTCCCAGACAGACTAGACTGCCAAGACACATCCTTTTTAATACAGAATGTGAAATCCTGGGAAACCATTATTACTTCGGTTACAAACGCACCATTACCTCAGTTTGATGTAACAAATGCATATACAGAAATCAACACATATAAACATGAAAACTGTTGCAAAACATCAATATTCCATATTCTGGCTGCAACAAACAAGCAGACATCCTTGATTTTAAAGCCCTTGCCACAAGATACAAACAATTGCTAGATTGATTTCAGAAGACAAAATATAATAATTATAATAAACAACACTATGAAACACCTGGAGACTTTGTTGTTTCGTTCTCCATTTGATCAACAAGTTCTTGTAGAGCAGGCTCTTCGTCTGATGCCAAACCCCAGCATCTCTCCTGTTTAATTGCAACATTCTGCCAGCATTCTTCACCTGGGAGCGGTGCACGCGCGAAGCTTTGGCCCAGTGGCTTGACAAGCTGCAAAATACAACGCAGAACGAGTAAAACCAATGTTTTCACTCAAACCCAATACCTTGCGCCCAACATACGTTTTGATAAGTTTTCAATTGTGTTCAAACTGATTTACACTTACGTTTTATCAGTTATGACATGCGACAACGCGTATAATAAACAGGCATGTTACAGGTGTGCACGTAAAACAAAATGCGATGCCTTTACATTGTTTGCAGTATCTAATTATGGTTGGGTAATTAAGTAAAACATGTTTAAGGGTGGCAATGAGCATGCAATTATGAGAATCTTTTGCATTCATTCACAACAGAAAATAAATATCACGCTAAATATAAACTGGGATATACCGGTATGCGGATACAAAAATATCTGCTTGAGAAACAAGGAAGCTACAAGAACAGACTTATACTTGCACTCCTTTGTTCGTGTGTGTTTGACAAGAGATGTACCCCTCTGAATTCACCTCCTTGTGTCGGTTTTCCTAGTCTCGAGTGATACTTAAGAATTTAACGACCGATGCCTTCTGACCCTGCGACACGGGCGGAAAGTAAGCTGTCTGAATATATACGAGCTCGGTACTATTTTTTCGCTTGCTGATTAATACAGAACTGTCAGATATATATAGACTAACCTTCACTAACAAAATCTAAACAGCAAATACTTTTACTCAAGTGTTTTTTAAATTCATTTTCCTTTTTAAACGAGCAATTATTTCGTAGACTACCAAAACAAACGACCAAAATAAAGCGTGGTAGTGAATTAAGATATCAGCTGCAACGCACTCAAAGAAGAATACTTGGTACATACGAATACAACATCAAGTTTTAAACTTACGGTATCTAGTATGTCCCACGAAGCAAGTAAATAAATATCAATTACTAATTATTCTCTGATTAACACTGGTAATCAACCAGTCATTTAATAAGTTTTCAACGTGATGAACGAACTCGTCACTCAATTGTTTGGATGTTAAAACTGCGCGCAACAAATTAAAAAAACTGTCCGAGTGGGAAAAGGAAAACTCATGCAAGTGTTTTTGAAATGAAATATCGTCGCTGGATGATTCAGCATGCTGGCTAGCTGCACAGCGTCGTTTGCAAACAAGACACTTGATTAAGACTAGCAACTGACTGCTCGTCACCTCGAAGAACGTATGTGTAACAGCCTTGAATTAATTAAGCCATGCGTCTCCTCTAAAAGATTGTTTGAATTCAGATCGTTGTTACTCTTATTCAGTGCGTCTTTGTACACAACATGTATTCTAAACCCACTCAGCAGTGTTGTACTTCCGCCTTGGATCAACGGCTCCAGAGATATGACATGAACCAATCATAGAACGACGAAATGCAAACAAAGAAGCCGATTGGTCTGAGGTTTAAAGAGGCAATTTAAGGCGTGGTTTAAGATCTGCGAAGGCATTTCAAGATGGCATCATACAGTAATGTGAAACGCAAAAAAAAAAAAAAAACGTGAAACGCAATATAGAGAATAAAGAAGATTAGTAGTTTCCTGATATTGAAAAATTAACAATTTGAAATAAATGAAGTGTTTTGGTATAACAGCGAACGAATAAATACATATATAGAATAAATAAATAAATATGTAGAATACACCAGTACATTTTAAATATTAAGTCCAGATGGAATTGCTCCACAGAATATTCTTTTGATTTTGATTTATTTTTTTGATATTGCCTTGACACCCAGAGTACCCCCCCTCCCCCAGATGGGGTCTTTGTCCAAGCAATGCCTTGAGCTTGAAGAGAGCTGCTCCCATACGTGGAGCACAGGACTCAACTTTGGGCCCCCAGAGGCCCACACTATGGCCCACACCTTTTCTCCATTGTTGTCTGTCGTTATATTTATCTTTAACCTCAATCATCTGCCTGTTGTTAATTCTGTATTATATGTAATTTCTCTCCGTAAAGCACTTTGAGACAACTTGTTGTAAAAGGCGATATATTAAAATTAATTAATTAATATAAAATTAATATGTGTTAGTAAAAGAACCTTGCTGTTGAAAAGTTGACCCACAAATAGAATATTGGTTTTGAAACAGTTCTAGTAAAGCAGGGGGTTATTCTTGTACAATACATAATGGTTGTTCAGTATAAAACTTTGTGGGGGGGAGAAGTTGAACTGATAGATGAGTGTTTATGATAGAAGAATCTGTCTGTAAAAAATAGATAGGATTACTGGAATTAAATAATAAACAATAAATAATAAAGAATAAACCTCAGCCATTGTGTGTGTTAACTGATGCTGCCGATGAAGGTACAGTGTTTTATCAAGGCTCAGGAGATTACAATGCTGAGCACGGACGCGGTCGTAGCAGAGGACGCGGACACCGCGAGCGCGGGCGTGGCCGTTGACGTGGAGAAGGGAGCCACCACAGCGACAACTGCTGTTACACCTGTGGTGAGCAGGGAAACTGGTCCCGTGATTGTGAGCAAAATCCTAAATACCAACAAACAGCATGACTAGATGTGGAAACATACAACGACTCAGATAAAAAAAAAAATAATAATAATAATAATAATAAAACCTTTAGAAGTAATAGAATTTCATGATTATTTGATCGTAGGCGTAAAGTGGGGGGTAAACATAACTGTAAATGTGACACCTGAAAAAGAAGAAATTTTCAGTCTAGCTCATCTTAATGCTCTATTGGAGTGTGATGAACAACCAGAAGTGACCTTATTGGTGGGGCAAACTGAAGTTACTTTTCTGTGTGATACTGGCGCTAGCCGCAGCGTGGTTCATCCTGATGATGTCCCAGACCTTGAGACATCCAATAAACCAATATTCCTGGTAGCTGCAAATGGTAAAACACATAGAGAGCTCTTATCACAGAAAGTGCTGATATCAGACCCAGAGATGCAGTGTACATCTGCTATGCAATTACTAGTATCCAAAGTGTGTCCTTGTAACTTACTTGGCAGAGATCTGCTGAGTGCGCTACACATTGTAGTTGTACCTCAAGGACACAAACTCAAAGCAATCAGGCTATACAATAGAGCCAAGTGTTATGTCCTAGAAGGCCATGAGCCTCCTAGATACTGGTACAGTCTACACCTTGTCAGTGTGGGCCCCACTTCAGTGACCCAAGCACTGGTTGATAAGGCTGCATCTCTCTGTTCCCATGATGCTGTGTTTATGTCTCCTGACTCTCCTTGTAATACTCCTTTATTTCCTGTTAAAAAGGCACCACCATCCAAGGGATGGTGGCTTGTACAAGACCTACAAGCAGTAAATAAAGCTATGATGACTCAGGCACCAACGGTACCTGACCCACACACGTTGCTGAATGATCTGAAACATGAAAATAAATTTTTTACTGTTTGTGACATTAGCAATGCCTTCTTTTCAGTTCAAGTGCATCCTGACAATCAATTTTGGTTTGTTTTTACTTACAAAATGAAAAGATACACTTACACTCGTATACCTCAAGGTTATTGTGAAAGCCCAACTATTTTCTCTCAAGCCATGCCTAAAAACCTGGCTAAATTCCACTCACCAAGGAACAGTCAGCTCTTGTTGTATGTTGATGATATCTTGCTTGCCTCCCCTACAGAGGAGGATTGCAGAACTGACACTCTGGCACTCTTACAGTTTCTAGCAGCACAAGGTTACAAGGTCTCTATAGATAAGCTGCAGCTGTGGAAACCAACAGTAAAGTACCTAGGCTATAATCTCTCCCAAGAAGGGCGCAGCCTGGATGACAAACGTAAAACAGCAGTCTTACAGGCCCCAAAGCCTGTTAAAAAGTGTCAAATGATGTCTTTTCTTGGTATGACTAACTTTTGCAGGAGCTGGATATCTAACTATGTGTCTGTTACAGCTCCCCTTACCTTATTGATTTACAACAGCCCTCTTGCAGCCCAGGACACCATCACCTGCACCCCTGAAGCAGAGGAAGCGTTTGTGCACATAAAACAGCTGCTTGTTTCTTCCTCTGTTTTAGGTCTTCTGGATTACTCTAAAGCTTTTGTTCAAACTGTTGACTGTAAAAATGGTTACATGTCTTCTGTTCTTAGTCAACAGCATGGTGGACGACAGCGACCCATTGCTTATTACTCTTCTTGTCTTGATCCCGTTGTGTGCGCTATCCCCCTGCGTTCGGGCGGTTGTTGCTGCCTCAGTGGCTGTGTAGAATTCCACTTCTATAGTTCTGTTTCACCCACTCATTCTGTTAGTTTCTCATGGTGTTTCCATCATAGTTTTGCAAAATGAACTCTCTTACCTCTCCCCCTCGCGACACCTCTCTTGCATGACTGTCCTCCTCTCTCAGTCCCATCTCACCATCGAACGGTGTACCACTGTAAACCCTTCCACCCTATTGCCCACTCCAGCTGATGGAGAACATCACGATTGCCTACAGCTCATCACTGATACCTTTCTCCCGTGACCTGTTCTCTCAGACACTCCCTTTCTTAACGCTGACTTGACCATGTTTGTGGACGGCTCAAGCAAAAAGAATCCTGACGGCACAAACACCACTGGCTTTGCTGTCATTACCCTTAGTAAGGTTTTGATTGCCCAACCGTCCCCTCTCTGCACAGGCTGCAGAACTCATTGCTCTCACTGAAGCTTGTAAATTGGCAAAAGATAAAACAGCAGTAATTTACACTGACAGTCAGTATGCTTTCTCCACTGTCCACGTTTTTGCACAGCAGTGGAACAACAGAGGCATGTTCACATCAACGGGCAAACCTATAAACCACAAGACCCTAATTTTGAACATTCTTGATGCTATTCAACTCCCCCTGAGATTAACTCTTTGTAAATGTGCTGCACACACACGACACACAGAGCCTGCCTCTACAGGCAGTGCCAAAGCAGATATGGAAGTGAAGCGAGCTGCTATACTCCCCCTCGGCACTTCACTGCTTACTGACACTTCCCCCTCTGACTCCTCTTACACACAGATCTTACACGACATGCAACATGCGGCTCCTCTCTCCGGACGCCAGATTTGGTAGAGGAAAGGAGCTGAGCTAAACACTTCTGACATCTACACTTGACCTGAACGTAAATCCATCTTACCTCAAAGTCTCTATAGATTTGCTGGTGTTGTGAGCCATGGGCTTTGCCAAGTCTCCACAGAAGGGATGGTCGAGGGGGTATTAAAGATCTTTACAGCTTATTGATTTACAAAGTATGCAAAACAATTCTGTCTAACATGCACAGTTTGTGCAAATCATAATCCACAAGGCAATTTCAGACCAAAACGAGGTAAATTCCCCCAGCCTCACCATCTGTTCCAGCACATCTGTATGGATTT
Source organism: Chitala chitala (assembly GCA_025773905.1). Taxonomy (NCBI): domain Eukaryota; kingdom Metazoa; phylum Chordata; class Actinopteri; order Osteoglossiformes; family Notopteridae; genus Chitala; species Chitala chitala. Next base: position 5,200 of record JABJVR010005176.1, on the reverse strand, counting down.
CATAGAATTAAATAAATGTGAAGGAAAAAATATTGCCTAGTGATAATTGATATGTTCTCAAAATGGGTCAAAGCATTCCCATGTGCTCAACCTGACGCTATCACGGTAGCTAAAGCTATAGTCAAGGAAATTGTACTGTGTTTCGGAGGACCAGAAATTATATATAGTGATAATGGGCCGCATTTTGTAAATACTGTAATCAATTTGATGGTTAAAAACTTAGGCTTTACCTTAAAAAAAAAAAAAAAACCGTTGTGAATACCATACCCAGTCAGCAGGACTGGTAGAAAGATGTAATGAAACAATTAATCTTAAATTAAGAAAAACTATGGAAGAAACAGGAAGAAACTGGGTATATTGTCTGCCATTAGTTTTATTAAACATGCATGTTACATCAACCGCAGCTGGGTTAACTCCCTTTGAAATTCTTTATGGCAGACCCTACTATTTACCAGAATTAAAACCTTTTGCTAGAAATGATGAAGAAGCTGAAGAAACCTTAGCTGATTATATGAAACACATGTTGATTAAAGACGAAGTTATCTATGCTAATTCCGTTCCCTCCCAGGTCCCAAAGTCAAATCCAGAGACGGTGATACCGGGTGACTGGGTCCTGATAAAAGTGATCAAAAGGAAGCACTGGTCTGCACCCAAGTGGGACGGTCCGTACCAGGTCCTCCTGATCACATCAACTGCACTCAAAATAGCAGAAAAGACATTGTGGCTACATCTTCCCACTGTAAGAAAATGCACCTGTCTGACACAGAAGAAGAGCTAGATAAGGTAAAGTCAGAGTAGTGTCGTCTCCATCGTCCTGTGGCAGGAGTCGGGGTGTCTGTTGAGGGGAAACAACAGGTGCCTTTGGCCAGTAACCAGTGAAGAAACCACCACTGTCCAGGACATTAGGGAAAAAGACTAAACTGCAGAACTGACTTTTTGTCCATAAGCCACCAAATAGACATGGAATAAACTACATGTCAGATGCTTATGGGTGGGACAATCCAAAGTTCATCATGTTTGCAGGATTGTTCTCAGTTAGTGTTGTTACCCTCATACTGTATCTCTCTGGCACACCGAGCCCCACCGGACTGCAGGTCTTCAAAAACTGTACCGTGTCCCCGACAAGCAACACAATTTACTGACCCTCGTGTACTATACCTACAGCATTTAACAGTAGAAGATAAATTGGTGTTAGAAACGGGATGTACTGATAGAAATGAATGGGTTGAATGGATGCTGTATACAGCAAATCAAGCTGGTGTAACAGACTGTATTGCGTGTTCAGTAGCAAGACTAGTGCTGGGATCAGTTCCATTCTGCCTGAACAATAAAAACGACCGTGATGGATTACAATGTGTGCTCAAGTTGTTCTGCACCTCCCTCAAAAATAGTGACGTATGTCAAAGTGTCATGTACCTTTTTCCACAGGCTAAACCAAGCGTGCCTCCATGATTCGAGGCCTATGAAGGTAATTACACGTTTTCTTAGAAATAGTACAGGCACATACTTGGGAGACCTCCCCTGGTGTATGGATACCTACAATGTTACCATTGACGTGACCTCACACAACTATTCCAGCAACTGTTTTGTGAACCAGACTATGTCCAGAGCTGATCTGTGGCGGATGTGTGGAGATCTGAAATTGAGGCCCATACTACCTAGGGACTGGCAGGGCGTCTGTTGGTACAGCCGTTAATGCCGTTCGGAATGTTCCCAGATGGAGACTTTGCCTCTTTACCTCACAAGCTGTCGCCACACCACTGCAGCAAAAGGGCAGAGGCTCCTGGTGGTTCTTTTGACTCTACAGTATATATCAACGTGACAGGTGTGCCACGGGGGGTCCCCGATAAATACAAAGGATTTGAATCACTCCTACTTTGGTGGGTAACTGTGAACAAAAATGTAGATTGGATTAATTATCTGTATTACAATCAGCAGCAGTTTGTGAATTACACCCGTGATGCTGTAAAGGGTATTGCGGATCAGCTGGGGCCCACGTCTCTTATGGCATGGCAAAATCGTATGGCCTTAGATATGCTACTAGCTGAAAACGGTGGGGTGTGTAAAATGTTTGGATATCATTGTTGTACTTTTCTCCCTAACAATTGATTTAAAGTGTGTTATCTAGTTGTAATTTTCTGTTGCTTATGCTCTACTTGTGTGACAATTGCCAGATTTAATCGGATGTACTGTGATATTAGGACAGCACTTATTGCTAGTAGATTCTCTAATACTGATTGACCTCGTTTGTGACATGCACGTGTACTACTATCCTTGTAAGTCGCTTTGGACAAAGGCGTCTGCTAAATAAATAAAACGTAAACGTAAATGTAATAACACAGCGCCTGATGGAAGTGTTACGAGAGCATTGCAGGGACATTGCAGGAAATGCAGGGATAAATGATCCGTTCACCACACTGTTAGAATTATGGTTTGGTTGTTGGAGCGGGTTAATCTCTTCTCTTTTGATATCTGTAGCAGTCGCCGCCGCACTCCTAGCTGTCTGTGGTTGTTGCTGTATTCCCTGCATGAGAGGACTCTTCCAGAGGTGGACTGATACCGCGATGACAAAAACTGTGTACCAACAAATTCTCCGCGATGATGATGATGATGATGACAGTTCTACTGATTGTAATGGCATGTGAGCTACTGTAACTGTTGGAGTGAACTCTGCATGACATATGTTATGAAAATCTAGCAAGAAGTGTAACATATTGATGTTTTGAGGAGGTACAGAACAGGCTAGTATCTCTTAATGATTTTTGCTTAAGCATCCGTTTATTCACCATGTTAACCTAGCTCTTTAGCGATACATAGTAGATGTAGGTAATCTCTTTCTGAATTCACAAAAGTTTAAATAGGGGGGATTTGTTAGAAAAATTAGGGGTAAGCCTTTTGTGAATTAATATGTTTAGTGTTGAAATGGCTTCGTGCTGTAGAAATGTTATTGAACCTGATGGCTGTGCTTGCAGAATATATGGCCTTGAGGCTTATCTGCCCAAGCAGCACCTGTGTGAACGCCCCCCTCCTTGCACGCAAAAACTAGCGCAACTGTTTATATAAACTATGTATTATTATTTTAACTTTGAGACTTGCTTGGCTGATTCTGAGGACTCTCCCTCATATGAGCATTAAATATTTTCTTGCTTGGACCATCTCCATCGGTGTCCTGAGAGTTATTGAAGATAGAAAAATTTTCCTAACAGGAAATATATGTCAAACAGAAGTAGTGTATTTGAGAAGTGACTTTATTTAAATATAAAGGTACAGTGGAACCTTAAATTTCACGAATGTAATCCGTTCTAAAAAGTACGTTGTGATCCGATTATTCGTAAACGGAAGCAAATTTTCCCACAAGAAATACAGTAAATCCAATGAATCCGTTCCACACCCTTAAAAATATTAACAAAAATATATGGTATACATAATAACTATAGTTTTACATGCAGAAAGCAAAAAGAAATAAATATAAAAGACAAATAGAATAAATGAACTCTCGCCTGCTGTTTCTATAGTGCTGATCAATGATAGTGATTTCCCGTACATCCTTGCGAGATCAACCACACGCAGACCGTCTTCATGTTTAGCGATGATATGTTTTTTCAAATCTATTGACATCATCACAATATTTTTCTTAGGTTTACTGCATTCTTATCACGAACTTTCCTGGGGGCCATAGAGAGTTATAGTAAAAACAGTACTGACATTAACCAACCAAAAATCACAAAGGAGCAGTTCGTATTCCAGGGCGAGCTTCCTGAATTGGGCGATTTTTTGTTTGCCCAGTTTTGTTCGTGAACTGGGTTATTCATAGTTTGGGAAATTCATACACCGGGGTTCCACTGTATGTTTAAAGATGGTAAAGATGTCGGGCATTTTGCCTTAGACAGCAGAGCTCTGCCCTTCAGTGATAGGTCTCATTGCAGTCAATGGTTGAATCTGTAGTAGTAGTAGTAGTAGTAGTAGTATTATTATTATTATTATTTTAACTTTGAGGAGGCACGGTGGCGTGGTGGTTAGCACTGTAGCCTTGCACCTGGGGTTCGGTTCCCGCCTTGGGTCTGTGTGCGTGGAGTTTGCATGTTCTCCCTGTGCTTAGTGGGTTTTCTCCGGGTGCTCCGGTTTCCTCCCACAGTCCAAAGACATGCAGGTTAGGTTGACTGGTGTGTCCAAATTGCCCCGTAGTGTGTGTGCCCTGTGGTGGGTTGGTGCCCCGCCCTGGGTGTCCCCTGCCCTGTGCCCTATGTATTCTGGGATGGGCTCCAAGCTTCCCTGTGACTCTCACCAGGACCAGGAATTAGTGGTATAGAAGATGACTGACTAACTTTGTCAAGTACAGGCTCAAAATTGAAAGAACACCTTGATGTATGATTTGGAGCAATAATGACACCTGAATATGATATGTAACATTTTCTGTAACTGGTTTTCCACACATAGTAGTCAACTGGCAATGTTTAACTGGGAAAAGTTAATATTTTTATATTAAGATAAAGACCGGGTGCTTCTGAGATGGTTAGTGATGGTAAGTAAATCATTATTAGGTCTAGGAATCTGAGTAAATGCTCCTTGGCACATACAGGGCATGAGATCCATTCTCAATACATTACAACAGATGGGGAATCTGGTTAGAAAATAACATCTAAAATTCTCCAGTTAATCCACCTGTGCCTGTGTTGGTCTTTAAGTAATCAATAGTTTCCAGACACTTCACCACTGTACTATTCATCCTATCACACATTTCTTTTTCAGAATGAAGTATTAGTAATATTTGTTGGTTTTTTAAAGAGTTTCAGAAAGGCATAAATTGAAATCAAATAGAAATTCCTTTATGATTTGTTAGGGGTGTTAGCTGTTCTTTAACAGAGATGTCTTCTACATTTATACAGGTGCATCTCAATAAATTAGAATGTCGTGGAAAAGTTCATTTATGTCAGTAATTCAACTCAAATTGTGAAACTCGTGTATTAAATAAATTCAATGCACATAGACTGAAGTAGTTTAAATTTTTGGTTCTTTTAATTGTGATGATTTAGACTCACATTTAACAAAAACCCACCAATTCACCATCTCAACAAATTAGAATACTTCATAAGAGCAATAATAAAAAAAATAAAATAAATAAAATTTTTAGTGAATTGTTGGCCTTCTGGAAAGTATGTTCATTTACTGTATATGTACTCAATACTTGGTAGGGGCTCCT
>JABJVR010005175.1:0-13838 GCA_025773905.1 Chitala chitala | reverse complement strand
ATATAAATTAAAAATGATTACATATGTGACAAAGAAATTATATGTATTATAAGTAGCACTGTGACTAGATTCTAAGAAGTCATTACATATTTTCAAAATTGTTTTAAAATGATTCCAACATACATTGTTTTAATGACAAATACAACTGTACAATCAAAACATCAGCACTAAGTAGAAGATGAGCAACCACCCTCTAAAAATCAATGAGGACCCCAGTGGAGACAGTGACCAGTTTCTGGTACCTTGGCTTTGTCTAATAGGGGTCCACTAGAACAAGAGTATTCTGATGCTGTTTGGTGTCCAAGTTGGCTGATAGAGTAGGTCTAAAACTGGCCGTTATAATGTTAAATCATTTTATTTGATTCTGGAAGACCTTCAGTATAAGCCATGAACTTCTCTTTCATTTTGTAGCATACTGTCTGCCCACATCACATACAGATATCCAGGCATCGGCTGCTTGTCAGAGAGGTCAGCATTGGGTCAGGTCTAAGGATGTAACAGTTCGAAAATATTTTGATTCCGTTTATGTTGCAGTTAAAAACATTTGGTTTTGATTCAGATGGCTGAGTCTATACATGTAAGGGGTTTATTATGCCAAACAGGGTACAGGTATTCACAAACACACTCTCAGAGTCCTACAAGTCTCAACAACTGGCAAAACACTGATACAAAGGGAGAGCTTAAATAGGGACATGAACAAGACACAACTGGTAAGTACTAATCTACTTAGACACAGAACATGTGGGTATTGAGGGAGGGAGCATGACAGGTAGGGTGTGACACACGCTCAATCTTATCGGCACGCCCACTCGTTATGTTTGATTTTTACTCATCAACTGAAAACAATTTGCAAAGCATTAACTACAGTAGTTGTTGTAATGTCCACTCTCCTATTTCAGCAGCTGTTACCTGTCAAGACTAATTGCCCTGTGTTTCCTTGCGTTTAAACCCCAATAGCAGCATCATCTGGTGCAAAGTATTCAAGTTGCTGGTGACTGAGATGTTTGAAACAATCCCTGTTTCTCATTACAGCCTTGCCTTTAGACTCTGCTGGTCCTGCTCCTGTGCCCTGCCCTGTGTGCGTGCCCCTCATGCCGAGCTGTCCCTGACTACTTTTCCTGCCTTATACTGACAATGGCTACGGCTTGTTTGGGCTCTGAGTTGCAGACTACGTTTTGGCAAACAAACTGCTGTTTTCTGCAGTTCTTTCACTTCTTCATCTTTTGGGCATCACTACAGCGACTGCGACTCTCATGTGGACAACATCCACACAGAAAACGCATTTGCGGTTAAGTTAGCTGGTCTAAAAATGTTTTAAAACAGAGACCACAATGACTGAAATTATAATCGTTTGAGCTACTTGCATCAAACTGTGGATGCCAAACTAAATGGTTTGGTTTTTCTTTTTCCAGGGAACCATTGCATCCCTTGTTGTGTCAAAGCTGAATTTGGTTGAACTTCAAGCAAAGTGTCAAAAACAGAAAATCTGGCAAAATGCACAGAATCCAGAACTGTCTTTACATGTGGTGAACTGTGCTTTCTTCTGTAATGGACCACGGGAAGGGATTATCCACTGAGCCAAAGACTGAAGTCTTCAGCTGTGAGATCCAATCGGCCTCCTGCCTCGACCCCTGGGGGTGATGTCACCGTCAGTGCAGCCCACCTGCTGCCACCAGCAGCGGTTGCTACACTTCTTTACTTAAAAATCAAGAGTGAAAATTATTTTATGGCAAATTCATGCTAAAAGGTAAATAGCTAAATATTTTTACAAAGTAACATAATAAAGGACACAAAAACAAGGAAACTCTTTAGTCACAATAAACAAGTACAATAAAAAAAAACTTGCTCCACATTGTGCCTTTCTTATCTTTACAAAAGTTTCTTACTTTGTTTACTTAAGTGGGATGACAGGAGCAACATTAAGTGCTGCAACAACCAAGATACTACGAAATTAACAGTGTACACATTATATAGAAAATACAGGAAGTGACTTTTACATTCCAGCTTTTAATTGTTTTTGTGGAAAACAAACCAATTACAGAAACAAATTAATAAGAGCATTACAAAAACGTCTTCAGTTAAAAGAATATAATACAACAGTGTTAGTTATTCATTTTAGGCTTGCCAACTGAAGTGCAAACTGATATTGGTAAAGGTGAAGTTTTTTTTAACATTTAAACATTGTTTGATGTAATTTACATGCCTGTCTGTTTGAGCAGGAAAAATATTGGGACGCCCATTAAAGGACCCAAGCTCAGGAAACTGTTGGGTAAAGTAGTGTAGCACTCGCCCGTCTACTGTTAGGTGATCCCAGTGTTAACGGCAGGGTGGAATTGTTGTATGGGAATATTTATGTGAACATATTTATTTATTGTGATTATGTATGTATAGTGATTTTTCATTGTACCTGTTTTATATTGTATTTTATCTTCACAAAGTCTGAATAGTTTAACCAGCTTTGTTTTTGTTAGTTACTGAAGAAGATGGGATTGTAGGTGTCCCTGTGACTGGGACTGTGAACTAGGTGGTTTTTGTTAGTAGCAATGTGTTGTGTTACTTAGTTATCTATGTGTTTTTCTTTTATTTGTATTTTTCCTTTTTTATTATTATTTTTGCACTCTGTGCACTGGGTGGATCTTGAGGAACAGTAAATGACAGGCATTTGGACTTGTCTGGTGAAGCCATCAGTTTTGATTCCCATCCACCCACTGGCTACCCTGACCATCCTCTAACAGTTCCCAAATTAACCTGTAAAGAGAATCCATGGGAGGGGGAACTGGACAAACACTTGATGCGTCTACTGTGCAGAGTGTTATGATTCTTGTCATTATTTAAACTTTTAACTGCATCATGTAATTCATGTTCGGCTCCAAGAAAGTTAGTTCCATTATTGTATCATTTGTACTTCTTGAAATAAATCTGCACAGAGCATTAATATGAGTCTGTATGTAATGAATTTTGTACTTCAAGGTACAGTGTTCTCAGTGTCAAGCATGTGAAAAGAACCCAATACCTTTTGTATATTGTTTTGCCTTTGTTTATTTGAAATGGTGAAAAATAATCAATGTCAATGTATGTGAATGGTGGCATGTGTACTCTGTCACTAGGAAGATCTTCCATTATAATGATTTGGCCACTAAATGCATAGAACATCAAGCTTGGATGCGGAAGTCTCCTGATTCAAATCCCAGCCCAGCCAGCTGTGTCCTTGAGCAAGTCAATCAAATGCTAGCTCCCTGGGTGCCTCATGTGGCTGGCTGCCCACTGCTCCCTGAAGGGAATGAATTAAATACAGAGAAGTCATTTCCTTTGGGATTAAAACAATACTATTAAAAAAACTGCTTAACAACATTACTATGAAAAGGCATGCATGATGATGACTATTCTCCTGATGGTTGTCTCTTCTTTGGGAATCCAATAACCATGTGCTGTCATAACAGATTATTATTTATTATGAAGTATAAATTAGGGCACATTATCAGTGATGTTACCTGAGGTCATTGGGTGTTTTGAGTCTTTTGAATATCAGACACCCTCGCTCAGGCGACCCAGCAGAGGTTGATCAAGCCTTCGCTTGTGCCCTAGCAGCGCTCGTCCACGGATCCGCCCTCTTTATCTATCTCTGCTGCCTCTATGTTGTTGGAGATGGCCCTCCTTCTCCTCTCACCTGTGATAGTGAGTGCAGTGTAAGCTCTGCAGAGAGACAGCCCTGCAAAGCCTCCGCACCCTACCTCCACAAGTAAGCACCTTGCCTTCCAGCCTTGCCTGTGGCAGTTGCTGACTGGCTACTGTATCTCTCTCTTTTCTGTTCAAAGGCCTCCTCCATCTGCTCTTCCCATGGCATGGTGAGTTCCAGCATGACCACGTTCTTTGTTGTCTCTGACACCAAAATGATGTCAGGTCTGAGGATAGTCTTAGCTACTTGCTGGGGGAACTTCACTTGTCTGCCCAGATCCACTGTCAGCTGCCAGTCCTGTGCGGTGTTGAGAATCCCTGATGTTGTTTTAGGTTTCCTTTTTGGCTTCATTCCAGCTCTGATGAAGTTGATGGTTTGCTTCATGGGTTTAGACTTTTGGCAGCTGGAGATACTATTACAGATGGTGTCTGCGATGGTCTCGAGTATCTGATTGTGATTCCAGCGATACCGGCCTTCCCCCTGAACATTTGGGCAGCAACTCAAGATATGCTGAAGCTACTCCTTCTTCTGGCACAGGGGGCATGCTGGAGTATTGGCCAAACCCCAGTTGTGCAGGTTATATGGACAAAGAAGGACATCATAGACAGCCTGGACCAAGAACTTGATAAACTGCGGCTCTGCCCGCCAAAGGTCAGTCAACATGATCTTTCGCTTCACAACTTGCTCCCATCTAGGCCAGGCACCTTGCTGTCTCATCCCTGCTGTTCTACAGGCCCTTTCCTCCTCAACAGCTATTCTCACTTCATTGTGCACTAGTTGCTTTTGCTCCTTGCCCCGAGCCTTGTCAAAACAAGGAGTAACTAAGATTCCTAGCCCACCTCATCCTCTGTCCACTGTTCCCACCAGGACTCCATGGCATAGCCGTGACTCCACTGTAGCCTCTGTTCTCCACTTCCTACCAGTCTTAACTGTTATCTCTGCCCCGGAGACTTTTGGGTCCATTGATTCACAGAGTTGCAGCATGTAGTTTCATCCACTGTGATTTACATCCTTGGGAATAGCTCTTAAAACCAATTCAGAAATGTGATGGTCCTTATGAGCTCTACCTCCAAGTCTTAGAATGTTGTCCTGTTAAACAGGTGATAGCTTATACGGACAACTGCTTTTTGACAACTGCCTTCCTTCCTTCAGTGAGTGCACCTCTCTTGCAAGGAAACCACTATCTCCAACTCTGCCTCTGCTAGGCCATCTACAGTGGGTCAGTTAGCTTGCAAGCAGTCTTTATGTAATAATGAGAATGAGAGGCAGAGCTTTTGGACGTGGCATGGAATAGACAGGATGAAGGTTGGTCAGGAGGTAGGATGGGCGAGAACAAAGCAGGGAACAGACAGAACACCCTTTGGTTATCGAATGCTCAGTAAATTGTACGGCCAGTAATACTGCACAGTGTCTTGTCATTCAGACCGACTGGGAGACACTGATATCGGGGCGTGACACTTTACTCACGTATTTTTTCTACAAGCTCCTGATAGCTTTTCTTATTAACCTGCATTCTGGTTAATGGTGTCTTTTGTTCTTTCTTTTCTGAGATAGAACTCTGAGCACTCATTTCACCTTAATCATCCAGGGAACTGTTGTTTCAGAAGATACCAACATGCCTAATGATGAACCAGTCAGGATGTGCAATCTGAATTATCTTGAGCAGGGACCACACTGAACAAAGCCAAGACTTCACCTTAGTGTCATCCACCAGTGACTGACCTTTGTTTTCAGGCCACACAACTTCTGACCACTTCAGAAATTCTGGCCCTGTGATCCATGTTTTAGGTCTTCAGAAAAACATAAATTATGAGACATAATTTTTTATGTCTAATAATTTTGATTAATTAATAATAACATAATTTTGAGGCATAATCAGCTGGATTGCTGTGGGTATTAACATACCTCCTTTGAGACACTTCAGAAAGCTCTCTGCTGTTTGAATGTGGCTTGTGTACCATGGTTTTTTAGTATAATCAAGTTGTCTCCCACATTTCAGGTTTGCAGTGGGCACAAGCTCCAAGCATGAATTCTGTCCTTCTACACTGACACTACTATCAGAAGGAAGAACCCTTGTCTGTCACCTCTGACTAAACTCTGACTAATAAATATTTCCTTCTCTGTCTACTTGTTCATATTATCTGCGGTAACTGGTTGTTCTTGTATTGATACTTTTATTTGTATTGGTACTTTTGTTTTTAAAACTGAGACATTCTTCATGTCTTGGTGAATGGGATCTGTCAGTTTCACAACTGAAATCCTGTCAGTTGTAACCTACATCAAATCAATATTTTCTTTTGTGGCAGTTCCGTCCTTATGAAGAGGTTAATTAACAATCCATTCTAGAATAGTCTTCACAGCATAAGGTCCACCATCTTTACTATTAATGATCTTCCATGGCTCTAAACCTCTGGGTACATTTGTGGCTATCGAAAAGAAAACAGTTGTGGTTACACAGACATTTTTTTCTTCAATCAGATTGAAATCATTCCAATTAGATTTTTTTTTCTGCTTACATGGACGCTAATCCAATAAGATGTGTGTTTACATGTTCAGAGCGTTTCATCAAAATAAAACTTTTGTGACATGCACAAAGTGGTTCTGCCTGCTTTGATGCATATGCCGGAAATACTTTGCTGAAAACAGAGTTCAGTAATTTTGCAGAAAAGAGTGTTCAAATATATTTCGCTCTTTTAAAGTTTCCAGCAAATAAGTAGTATCTGCCACAGACCAAATTTGCTTTGTTTCTGTCATGTTTCTGTCCCTTCCAGAAACACGTCACATCACCTAATGTTAACCCCACATGAAACAAGCATGCACAGAAACAATATATTTATTCCAACAAGAGGGAAATGGTCAGATCATGTGTTTACATGGTTAATATTTTCCAGTCAAATGGATTACTAAAGGGTAACACCACCCCTCTTATTCTGATCAAATTTTTTCAAATAGTGTCAAATTGGGTCAGTCTGTTCTGATTGAGGTGGTCACATGATCCATTTTTATTCGGAATGAGCCATTATTCTGATTAAAAGTGGAATATCAGGGTCCATGTAAATGCCACTAATGTCAGCACTCAACTGAGAGAGATGAACTTCCTTCAAGTATGGCCTTTTGTCCACATCCTTTTGATCTGGAATATTCCTTCATGTAACTGGAATTTCACTTTGAGAAACCACTTATCGAAGGTCAGTAAAGTTATCATTGAAGGCGTGACTTCATGACCAGTAATAACATAAGAAAAATTGCTGTCTTTTCATGCCCTGTGGTTTGAAACAGATTGATGGTTTTCTTCTTTTTGATCTTTAAGTCCCTTGTCAGTGCAACACTACAGAATGCTGCTGAACTTAGAAGCTTCAAGAAAGCAAGAAAGCATATATTGATACTGTCACGATTCGGCATAGCTGAACCAAAAAAGATGACAGAAATGAGGTCTAAATGCTGGAAAGGGTTTATTGGAAGATGAGGCAAGCATAGACTAATGCAACTATACACAAGGTCAATTACTACAGAACCAGAAAAGACAGGGAAAACATGGGTGCGGAGGACCACTAGGGAAAAAAGTAACAAGGTCAATAATAAAGCAAGCAAAGCTGGATAAATGGGGGCACAGAATTCAAGAATAAGCAATAGGCTGAAATAGCGCAGGGAATCAGATCAAACGCTAAGCTTACCACAATAACCAACACAGAAAGAAGGAGACCAGGGGTTTAAATAGAAAGCCAAAAGCAATCTAAAACAGGTGCAAATGCTTAGACATCTGAGGTACAAAGCAGGACGAAAAACAAGCATAGAGATTCCATGAGCAAGACTGGACAACGAGGACAGAAATACTAGTGAATAGACTGGGCAGGACCATGACAGATACAACCTGATTATCTTTGGTAGACTTAACTGGAACAATTGGCTAAAGCACAGTCTGATTCACTGGCCCCTGTACAGCCACAGCTTTTACAGTCCATAGGACTGGCTATGCTGGGAAACGCTTGGTCTGTTTGCACTGGGTCTTCTCTTACACTGGTTGTGAGGGCTTTCTCTTTAATTTCCATATGCAGAATGGTGGAGTGATTTAAAGCACATATCTGACAGGTTAGCTTATGCTGGCAAACTTTCCTCACGTGTTCTTGTGCTAGACATCTAAAGCAGAGACCTTTGAACATGAGAAACTCTAATCTCTCATACTGGGCTTTCTGTTTTATAAATGTACATTTCTCAAGGCTATGTTCTTTGTGACAGAACATACAATTTTTTTTCCTCATTGATGTTTCCGCTGTCGCTTTTCTTTATGTTGATTCTTCGATTGGTTTCACATTTGTGGTGTTTGGGAAACAATAAAGGGAAAGAATAAAAATTAAAAACAGGGTCGTATGTTGATGTATGTTGAGAGCATAATGGCACAGAACACTGTTCTGAAGCACTACTTTTCATGTCTGTAAAAATAATTTGATTAACTATTTATTTCTATGGCCACAGTATAATTTTTTTATAAATATAAAAGTACCACTATAAAACAAAGCGGAAACACGTCACTGCTTTAAATACACACAACAAAGTAGGGGGAAATGTAGAGGGGAGATCAGAAGTGTCTTCTCCACAAGAGAGCAGTATTGCATAAATGTTTGGTGTAATTTAATCCTATCATTCGCTACTGCATTTATAGTATTGCAAAAAAAAGATGTTCGTGTGAATAGTATTACAGAAATAGTAAATTAATCCATGCAAAAATATTCCGGTTTTCTTTCACAAAAGAATAATTTTCACAAACATAAAAAATAAGTAACTTATATATATACTGTCTCACAGAATTTTTTTATTCACACGTATTTATTGGTCTTTTCTTTCATATAGAAGAGAATCCAATAACTGTTATATTGACCCTGTAAATGCATTATCTTTAATGAGTTCTGCCAGCATGTGATCGTTTCCTGTAAACGTCCGCTGCGGTATAAAAAACTGGAGGCTGGGGTTTAAAGTCTTCAGAATTGTGTAGTTGTTTTTGCGTTTTCCGAACAAATGTTTTTTTAAATAATAGACTCAATATTTTTATATGTGCAGAATATCTTGACTTCCATCAAATGATAAATTAACTTTCACAGAATTTATGGAATTCAAATTCATTTTGCGTTTTGCAAGGCAATTTTATAGACCTTTGCAGTCAGATAAGAATGTCTGTGGTGTTAATGACCGTAACATAAATGGTCACTAGTGGTTTAGGTTCTCGAATAGGCCAAGACTACACTGATTAGAGAATAGTTAAATGCATTCCACGTCTCAGCATAAACCAGAAAGAAATTTAATATCTGAAAAATGCTTGTTTAAAATTTTGCACTAACAGACTAACGTGTGTTTAGACAACATCATAGTTTCTAACCAACATTATTGTCTTGTTGCACTAAATTGCTGTAATTCGAAGGTTTGACTCACTCGTTGGATGTGGCATTACTCTTTAGTCTACATTTGCTGCATAAAAATGAAGTCAACGATGCACATGAGTGACTGAAAACTTAAAACGGGTTTTGGCATGCCTCTTAGTTCGGATGATTCATTGCCCATTAATGTGGGAGAACTTTATCCTCACACAACCTTTCCATGGCTCCCATTATCATGTTCTCGTTTCCCCCGGCAGCTAAAAAAGCGAGACCTTACGCCTGGCGCTCGCTACACGGTGGTTTGTTTTTCGGGAACGGGTGACGTGCTGAGAAACTTGATCTCTGCGGCTTCACGCAAGCAACGCCCACCGTCACAGAATGTCACCCCAGCCCCCCAGTAGTGTTGCACCAAGTTGCTGACAAGGTGCTGATTGAGCTGATTTCAAAGTTGAGTTCCTGGGGGTGCGCTTGGTGGTGTGATGAACATCTTCTGGTGTCACCCAGTGCAGTCCGCCCTAGCTATGCCGCTGCCTACACATCAGCAATAGCAGTACTGAAAGCCAGACAAGCACGTTATCTGAAGTATGCCCTGCACTGCCAGAGACTATAAAGTTGCCCCAGCTGTCAGATTGCTTCCGTTCTGTCTGTCTTGCCATTCTTTTTAAGTGGCTGAACACAGAAACCACACGGAGGTGGTTAATAATACGAAGGAAATTCCTTGTTGAGGAAATAGTTTTACAGGAAAGATTTGCGGTGACCAGTACAATTAGTTTTGCTGCTTGTAAGCAGTGAAGAAAATCAGATAACGAACACTAGTTTCTTTACGTAAGGTTTTTAGACGTCATTAAAATTTAAGTACAAAGGAAATTAACATCTTGGAAGGCAGTAGGATGCTTAGCTATCTTACTGCACAACTGAATAACAGAAAAACAGCTGCTACAGACTAATACAAATTAGCCAGTTTTTTTTTTCTTTTTAAATGTTTATGTAAATAATCATGGCATATTTTCAGTATAGTATCTTCTTTGTTCCTTAATTCACTGTGTTACTCTACACGGACTCTAACAGCTGAGCATTTTCAGGCAGAGAAAGACGTGATTTACTAACTCACGTAGTTAGAAACCATGGAAGGCATTAGAAGTATACTCAGTCAGGGATGCATTTTCATGGTAATTCTGAAATTATATTTGTCTACTGCTATAATTCTACTGTCAGTATACTGTACTGATATGCTTATTTATTGTGCTTACAGAAATTACACAATGCATTTTTTTTTGGAGAAATTAAACAATGGTGTAATGTTTTTTCTAGCCAGCCTGCTCCTGTAAGTAACATATGCACACATCTGTGCAGGTCATCTCAGTGCCAAGTTTCTTTTTTATTTCAACCATCAGCATTTTTTTCAGGTGCCCTGTATGGAAACAGTACAAAAACTAACTTCTGGGCCACTTTGTCCTGCTGCAGGTGTGAACATCAGCCGATACACAGCTGAGTGTAGGTTGTGCTCACATGTGATCCTTATGGATTAGGCCTTAAAGCACGCTGATATAATTTCTCACAGGCGGTGAAGAGTTGGCCCTGTGGATCCAATGGTGGGGACACACTTCCTGTCTGGCGGGCATGGGAGCCACTGGTAAAGACATCACATTGAAGTGAAAATCTCCCGGGGCACACTGTTTATTGGTGGAGAACTTTTGGAGGCGGGGCTTGTCCGTCAGCACATTCCAGTAAGGTCAAGGCATGTGATGTGTACTCCAAACTCCCCAGCCCACAAAGGATCCCCCCTCCCGTACTCTGTCCCACTTCCGCAGATTGCATCACTTGGTGGCCTCTGGCTTAATTCACTCAGCTCCTGCGGTCACACGCCCTATCCTGCTGGTGTACGTAATTCTTTCTCCATGGGCTCCTTTGTGACCACAGCGGGGAGTTCATGCCTGGTTAGCGCTGCGATTCTGGAAGGTGTCCAGCCACTTTCCACGCCAGCGCTCCGACCTTCAACCCATCACCAAGGGCAAAAGTATCCTGTGGTTTCATTTCATGCCCCATGGAGCTGCAGTTAAACAAAACATATGTGGGGTTTACGCTGACACACTTATCCATTCTAAAGATTTAAAGAAGATCATAGCATTCAGCAAGAGTCTGGAGCTAATTGAATTGCTTTAACTTACCTTTTCATGAGCACAAGAAATCACAGTGAAGTGAAATGTTGCTAGTGCTCTCTCTGTTGACTCAGAGTTTTGGAGCCAAGGTCTCTGAGCATCCATTCACATGCATCCTGTGCAGCTGCCATTAGCTGACCTTGGATCAGGTGTCAGTATCCCCTCCAGTACATATCCATTTCTACATTTGTGTTCAATGAAATGGCAGCCCTAAGTAGAAAGCATTATGAATGAGTCAGACTGCATTTTGTATAACTTTACAAGTGTGCATAATCTGAGTCTGTTACTCAGGTCCATTGACCTTAAACAAGGTTTAATGCCTCACAGGACATGTGATATAAATGGTTGTCTAAACACATATTTTATTTTCCACTTTATTTCGAATAAATGAGGGAAGCTGAGTAAACTGTGATTTCCTGACAAGTAGTGAAATGTGTGAAATAGTAGTTTGTTTATATATGTACTGCTTTCACAGCCAAAATGACACTCATAGAGACAAACCTGAGGGCTTTAGGCTCCATAAATAAGTTAGCCTTAACAGCAGAAACAGACGCTGAGGTGTGTGAAAATTTGGCCTTGGTAAGTGCGCCCAGGACTTTCTCTTCCAATAATTACAATATTTGCGTCTCTGACATTTTCCTCTGCCTAGACACACGATGCTTTTGCGTTGCCAGTTTATGGATGCTTCCTTTGCAGGCCCACATTCATGTAGCCTTTATTTACATTTTTCTCAACATGCTACCAAACAAAGAGCAAGGTTATTTAACATTTGTGTTTCCCACGCAGTCAGCAGAAGTAGCCGTTAATGTATGTTGACAAAAAATATGGGCAGCAAAGCAATAAAAATCAGCTCCGGCACATAATTTGTAAACAGGGTTGAATGATTTAGTCTGTCTCTATTTCTCATCTTTCAGGTAGAGTCTCCAGTGTGGACGCTATGCCAGAGAAATTAAAAATTGGACTTGTGGAATTTTCCACAGGAAAATGAGCTACAGCTGGTCTTGTGTATGAATTTCATGGTAAAGCTCAAAGGAACTCAGTTCTAGTCTGAATTGTAAATAAAAAAAAGCATAAATTGAGGAAAAAAAAGACTGAACCTTTGTCAATGAAAGGTGTACCAGTATGTGGAGAGAGCATCATTGCTACGATCGGGCTCTCAACTCAGAGTACCTGGGGCCAGGAAGACTCGGACCTCCAGCTCATCTGCCTCAGCGATGACCCCTCACAGTGATCACAAGCTATTGGTAGGTCACACACACTCGACTTTCCTCAAATCCCACCTGGCCTTACAGCAGGGAAGCACTTATCTCCATTTTGTTTATCATCCAGAGCAGAGATTTACTGAAACAGATTATATCAGCGTTTGTGAGAAACAGCTTTGAAAAGTAGCTCGATGGCAGATACAGGGGCAGCAGTGATGTGTGAGTCAAACGGTACATTGTAATTAAATGTAAAATGTGTATGAATTGCTGGTGCGCAGAACAGACATTTTCAGGTGTTTCTTCAGGGAATTTAGGGAATTTATTCAGAACATGTTGATATCCAAAAAAACATCAAATTGTTGTTTTGCTAAATAAACAAAGGAATACAGTAAATTATAACATTTGTAATAAATCAACATACATGTGTGTCTATACTATATATCTTGTGTAGCATATCACACATTTACAGTGACGACTGTTAAAACCAGGATGCAAATGCATATTGTTAAAAGTACGACATTATGTTAGAAAAGTTTCTCTGATTTGGCAGAGTAGATAATTGTGTGGGAATGCATGGATAGTTAAGGTGCTGCTTTAGCTATCAGTGAAGGCAGTGGAGACAGTGCTGCTGTTTGGTCACGACAGACAAATTTAATTCCATTATTGTTTGCAGGTTAATAAAAACATGGACACCAGGATCATTAAGACGTTTTTGGGAATTTGATGAAACAACATCCATTCAGTTTTTGCTGGCCTTGTTAATGCACCACTGCTCACATATACAAAGACTGCACATGAAGGGAGAACCTAATTATGGAGGCTGGTACTTTCTTCACATCCTCTAACAAGAGAAATTTAACAGTGATTGTATCAGCCTGCATAATGGCTGGCAAACAATACTGTGTTGTGTTTGTCCTTTTAAAAGCACTAATGTACTGTGTGTGTGTGTGTGTGTGTGTGTGTGTGTGTGTGTGTGTGTGTGTGTGTGTGTGTGTAAGACTATAGATTCTACATTTACGTCAAATAAGAGAACCAAGCCTTCTTTGTGCTGCAAGCTGTATTGTTATCCTGGAAAGCACCATGGAAAAGCCCCGGCACCTGGGCAGGCCAGCCATGATCAGACATAGTTCTGCTCTAAGCAGTGAAATCAAAGTAGAACAAGAGACCTGCATTTTACAAGTATGTGGATGTTTAAACTATCACATGTACAATGAATGAAAATTAAAGGTTTGCTGTAAGGTCATATATAAATATAAGACCTTACAGTATGTAAGTAAGTAAATTTTCATATACTAAAAAGCTGCTGAATTTAAAAACTGTTGTATGGGGGGGGCAACATGGTGTCGTGGTGGTTCGCACTGTTGCCGCGCACCTCCAGGCCTGGGGCTCAATTCCCGCCTTGGGTCTGTGTGCGTGGAGTTTGCATGTTCTC
>JABJVR010005174.1:0-13839 GCA_025773905.1 Chitala chitala | reverse complement strand
AAAAAAAAACAAACAACAAAAAAAAAAAAAAAAAAAAAAAAAAAAAAAAAAAAAAAAAAAAAAAAAAAAAAAAAAAAGAATGCGGGTTGTTGGAGTTTAATTTAAATACTTTGGACAAACCAACTTGTATAGATTGTACTTGAGGACTGCCATATGACAGCACACAGGAAGACTGGCGGTTACCTGGTGATGCTGGATGGCGGCTCAGCAGCAGGAGGTACAGCTCTGCATACAGGATGGCCTGAGGTGGCAGCTGAAACGGCCTCTTCTGAGCCTGAGCCTGAGCCAGGGCCAGAGCTAGAGCCAGAGCCAGAGCCAGGGCACTCTTTGCTCACATCCTGCTGCTGAAAAGAGAACATCTCTGAGTGCAGAGACAAACCCAAACCACTGCAGGTTGCCAACAAAGTTCTCAATTAGCAAGTTACAATTGGAAGCTTGTCAACCCTTTGAGTTCAGGACATATTTGGGGGAGATTGTAGCTTCTGATAGACACTCTACGCGTTTGTAAATGCAAGAGTTTGTGTACCTTTCCAAGTTGGACTGAAGATTTAATTGTGGTCAATTTAAGACAAAACATTAGGGATGTTTCACCAAGACATGTCTTACATAAATTATTATTCATTCAAAGAAGAGTGAGGTCATTGGTGGAATTTCTTAAATTTCAAATAACTCCCAGAGCACACACACAACTAAGGCTGCATACAAAGCCATGGACTTAAGCAATGCGTAGACCAAGCCAAAAGCAGGCTGTAGCTCACCTTCTCACGGTTCAGGCCACGCACCACATCTGACATGCGGTTCTCCAGTACGGGCTCGCCCTGTGTGCTTACCACACACCCCGGTAGTGGGGGAAAGTTGGAGGCTGCCAGGTCAAATTTGGGGGCTGGTACCTTGACCTCAGACAGAGGTAATGGTCTCTACATAAGAGAACGTTAACACTGAACACTGGATATCATGCACACAGGAACAAAATCACCACAAAGCCAAACGACGTGAAAAAGTGTTTTGTGCATGTGTGTGTAAGGGGGGGAAGAGACGAGTGGCTTTACCGTGGTGCGATCGTCGTCTCTTCTCCGCCGCGTCCCTCTGTATGTACTCCTCCTGTGGCAGACAGAAGAGCACATTTACACTGATCGCCATGCTCAAAACCCCCCAAAAAAAAAAAAAGTTTACACATTTCACGCCCTCAGATCTCATAATCTTACCGCTCACAGGGTTAGGCACCAGGGTTCATAGCTTTGAGTGGCAGGACAGGGTTTGGAAAAACAGAGGATGGGATGGGAAGTGGGGTGGGGGGGGGAGTGGGGGGGTTGAGAAAAGGAAAATGACCCACCCAAAGCCAATTCCCCAATAGCCTGTGTTCCCTCTATGCGCATTGGTCTCTCATCATCAGGTCAAAAAATTCC
Source organism: Chitala chitala (assembly GCA_025773905.1). Classification (NCBI taxonomy): domain Eukaryota; kingdom Metazoa; phylum Chordata; class Actinopteri; order Osteoglossiformes; family Notopteridae; genus Chitala; species Chitala chitala. Next base: position 12,433 of record JABJVR010005174.1, on the reverse strand, counting down.
AACCAAGGTACAAAGCCCTTCAGGCCAAAACTGACCAAAAAGGAGCTGTTAACAGACTGATAGTCCTCTCACCTGCCCCTTCCAGCATCTTCACTGCACTCCAAAGGAAATACATGGGCATCTCTCAGGCCACAGGGGGAACCCAGCTCTGAGGAACTTAAAGAAGCAGTGCGGGGAGGCTGGGGGCTACGGGACCCTCCGTGTCCCTCCCCCGTGGGAGCAGTGGTAACAGAGGGGGACCCATCACCAGTCCTTCCTTGGGGCTTCATGTGATTTCTGACAAAGGAAAACAGTGGAATATTTCAGTAATAATTATCCAAGCAGCAAGACAAATCCCACACATGTATTTTAATTCATTAATAAAAATAAACATGCAACAAAAAAAAAAAATAATAAAAAAAATTATACAACATTGTTATACAGTAAAACTTTGTTTGTACGGACTCTGATATAACAGACACTCGGGGTTTGAATGGACGTCACGCCCAGGTACCGGCTGAATTCCTATTAATTACAACATAAACAGATATGGTTATAACAGATTTGGATAATGTGGACTTCCATTTATCACAGACCAATTCTCTCATGCCCCGACAACAGAAAGCATTGTCTCTAACAGACTACATGGTGTGGGAATGGAGAAACAGTGAGGCAGTAAACTATTTTACAACCATGGCAGACAGCATGTTAGCATATGACATGCTGACACACAAAACAGCTGCATGGCAGATTGTGGCGTGCATGCAGGTGGATCAGTTACGCATACACACCACACTAAAACAGTGTTTCATTCATGACTTTGATATCGGACTGTTTATTGTTTGGTTGCTGCCCCAGTGCAATCCACATGCACGTCTGTTTATAACCAATGCTGGTAAGTCAAACATATCATCTGCTGATAAGGATGTTGTCCAAAAATGGAGAATTATGATGCTGCCGAAACTGTCAGCTTTGCACACTGTACGTTGTATCTGTTTTCGCAATGTGACAGTGACAACACACATCAATTGGTGGTAGACATCGAGTTGTTCATCATTAAGAACTGACGTTCAAATAAATAAAAAAAATAAAAAAAATAAAAAAAACACTGAATAACTTTTTTCAAGTAACCGTACAAATTTAAACACTACAGATTTTATTACTGTTTTGCTGTTTGATTGAGATAACCATGTAACACAAGTGTGTCTATAGCCTTGTTTGGTTACAACAGACCTCTCATACAACAGGCGTTTTATGGCAGTCCCCAGAAGTCCGTACTAACAAAGTTCTGCTATACCTTCCATGTCAACATGTTTGCTATGGGATGATTAAGGTGATTAGGAGTTAGTTGTAGCAACTGGTGGATTCTTCTTTTTAAACATTTTTCTGAATTTAAAACTTTAAAGCAGTCAAAACTGTTCACTACCAACTGTATGCAAAGGGCTGCTAGGGTTCAATAGGGATTATTTTTTAGTCATGCATTTATAAACAATTATGCAGATGCACAGTTGATGTGTTTAGAAAAGACTGAAGCAAAAATCAATTTAAAATACTAGGAGGAATTCCAAATTTTTAAACTACAGCCAAACTGCTTATTCCACTCAGCTGCTAACCATCTGAAGAGAACAAACTTAACTGGAATGCAACAGGTAAAGTGGAGATAAAGTGGAATGGTTTAGAAGTGAAGAAACTAACGACAAACAGGCCCTTGTACACCAACATGGTTCCCAATGTGAACCGGTCTGTGTGTTTCAATCAAATAACTAGTGCCAGTGCTACAAAATTCACTCTGCAACCAATACCTCAATGTTCATATTGTCAAATTCACTGTTAAACAAGGAGAACATCTATCATTCATTTAAATGCCTTTCGACTGTGCCATACACAATGATATACACATTTAACAATCCCTTTAAACACTGAATGAGTTTGGACATGAAAATACATTTTGAAAGTTACGAGCAATGCTGTACAGAACATGTGGTCCACCATATTTGTTTTGCCACTGGAATAGAACAATCACATGGTTGCTAAGTCAACATCTCAAATTTTGCACCCAAAGGCAGTGAAACAGGCCGGTTTACGGTTAGGTATCACCTCAGCACCAGCACTGACAACAGTACTGGTGTGAAAGTGGTAAACAGTTAGGCAGAGAGAGAACCTCACAAAACTGTGCCAATACCAAATTACTATTCTACTGTAATGAAAGATCAGTACCCTGAACCTGCCTATCATCAGTGACGATATTACACGATGCATTTTATACAGAAGCATAACTAGAGGCAAATACTTCCTGCTGGCATCATTTCCAACATCCTCCAACATGGACATGCTAAAATCAGAGCAAAGTATCTCACTAAATTTTTTACAGTAACACGTCTCCTCTCATCAAAAGCCACCAAAAATGTGCTCATTCACTCATTACCAAGTACGGTGATTTAACCACAAGCCATAAAGAATGTGCTATAAGACACCTTAATAGAAGTTAAATGTAAAGTGATTATGTGCAATCGGTTCCACACTCAAGTTCTTGAATTTCATTTGCAGAGAAAATCTAAAAAAAAGCCATTAAAGCTGGACTAAATTTTTTACTACAGTTTTCAAAAAGCAGCTCAAACTATCCACGGTACTGAAACAAGTCTTGGAACACAAAACCTAAAATCCATACTTCTTGCCAAAAACGCAAACAACACCAAGAGTGTCAAATAACGTCAATTGTGTTAATTTGAAGACTGGCCACTCTAATACCAAGTGTGTGCTTGTATGTCTCAGGTCTGAACGAATTCCAATGAGAGAATGATACACCACAGGCAGACAGACATTTTAACCTGTCAGACAGAAGGATTAAGTATAAATTAAGTATAAATATGAAAATGTCACCGCTTCCCTGAAAAATTGCTTTAAGTCAAAAAAGAATATCAATACTACACATGCTTTACTCTGGTTGAGGCCCCTTAGTTGAGGATGTCAAAACAAAAAGATGAAGTGGGGACAGGGGGGCTGATACAGGGGAAAATGAGGCCAGAGTGACCTTACAGAAGGTACCTGAAGGCATTTATTTCATTCTTTCTTGAATAGAGTGGAACACTGCAGAGACAGAACAGTGACAGTGATACAAAGGTTACAGGTCATCTTCATTTTTAAAAGCGATATTTAACACCTCCCCTGCAGCATTTACAACACTTCCTTTCCACTGCATGGTCAACATGTCCATCCTCATTCTTTCATTTACACCTCATCTTCAGGATTTTATGCTGCTTATTTCAGATGTTACCCTGCAGACTACAGTTTGACAAGCAGGCCACTGTAAGCTGGTCTTTATGCCTACCGTGTCCTGCTGAAGGCCCGTCCAATGGGGGAGATGGAGCTGGTTTTGTAGTGGCCATGTGCACCGAACCCATTCACAAACCCGCTGTTCGGAAAAGGAGCCTTCAGGGAGAGTGGAGGAACATACCATTTTAGACAGCAGTGTCAGGACGGTTATGTGCAGAAGTGACTACTGACATACAGTCCAACACCATGTTAAACACACTCAAAGAGCTCATGTTCTCTGCAGATGATCTGACATGACAATTTAAATGTAGACAAGACATCAGTCTGTACTTCCTTTAAGCACAAATGTCTACACCCAATAATTTTTTAAAAACTACACAAATGGCCGTCATTTACAAGTCAGCTACACAAAAGGGACAAGATCATGGAGGTACTCACCAGTGGTGTTTCAAAGTACGGCGTAGGAGAAGGTGTCCAAGTTGGGGGCACAATGCCATACATGGGGTACTGCTGTTGGGGGCTGTACACCTGCTGTAGGAACAGCGGTGGGCTGTATGGGCTCTGAGACTGAGACGGCTGGCCGTACACACCAGAGTCTAAGCTGCGGTAGCCGTTTTTAGCAAAGAAGGTGTTGATAGCCTTTATCCTCGCCTACACCAATGCAATGAAAAAGGCAAAACGTGTGTGAGAGCCAGCAGAGACAGAAAAGCAAAAGAAAAGGGCAGCACCTGCTGGTGTACAGATTTCCTGTGCCCCCTTTGGACATTTCAGTACTCCAGGTCAATGCAGAATGCAAAGTCATCAATCAAGCTGAAGAACATCTAATGAAAGAAAATCTGTAACCTGTATATCAGCGATTCCCCTCAGATCTCATAATCTCACGGTCATCAGGGACGGACTCACAGCATTGCAGTAGGGAGGGCAAAGAAGGGGAAATAAGGAGAGTATGCGCGCACACACGCACGCACACGCACGCACGCACACACACGCACACACACGCACACGCACGCACGCACAGCTGTGGCCTTTACCCTTCAAAGCGCGATACTGATCATCACTGGGGAGCTCAGCTGAGGACCTGTCTGTTTGGATCACAGTGGCACATCTGTGCATCCAGGCAAAACTCACCATGATTGGCTTTCCCTGAAATGTTTTCACTTCTTCCCTCAGATATCGGTATGCCTGAAATAAAACAAAGGAAATCAGACTGACTGTTTATGCATTAGAGGTCACAGTAACTGTTTAATCTCACCATAACTATGAAAGGTCCACATGGATTACAACATACTGAAAACGAACTGAAAACCACTGCATTTGGGGCTTGGCCTCGCTTACCTGCTGAGCATCAGTGTCTGACTGGAACGTGATGTACCAGTTGTTGTTGTGGGCAAACTCAACACTGATCACCTTTGGACAGTCATCATTCTTAAAGAGAGCTTCAACCTCCTAGCAAAACAAGTCACATAGATGTTAAATCTAAACGATGACTTCCCTTTGGTTACAAATATGGTTAAGTCACATTTTGACAACATTTACAGCTTCATTCTGCAATTCAATATCACACATTTGGGAATCCTGTTAAGATTTAATGGAATCAGCAAAAAAGGATGCATTTGCTGTGGATAAAAAAAAAATGAATAAATAAATAAATAAAAACCTGATGAAAACTGGTGATTTTAGCGTTAAATACTGCCAGTTATTAAATTTCAAGATTGATTCACAGAATTGTGACTTGCAGGTTATGTAGCAAAACAAACATACATTTCACAATATATTGACACAGAAAATATATACATGGCAGCTGTTCTTCACACGCCAAGAGGCTCAGGCATCAACCAAAACACCCCAAATAAGATGTAAACTATAGAAGAGGTTACCTCAACAGGAGTCGTCTCAGGTACTTCCCTCAAGATGATGATGCAGCGCTTACGGTTAGGTCGCACCTTCTCCCCCTTATCGTCCACCTGCACCATAGGAGAAGCTATGAATGGGAATAAAATTAGTCAGACTGAAATACACTTTACAGTTTTCCAAGTCAGTTACCTATCGCAGCACATGAAAACTGAGGCCTGTAGCACAGACAAGTGAAAAGAAAATAAATAATCTGACCAATATACCACAAGCAGTTCCCTAGTACCTGTTAAATTCACCCTGATTTTGAACATGGGGCCCACTTACATTTTAACACATCTAAGATGAGGTCCATGTCTGTAGTGAGGCTCTTGATTCCTTCCATGTTGGCAATGGTCCAGATGGGAACAAACTGATCGCTGTCCATCTGAGACATCAGGTACAGGTCCTTGGACAAGTTCTCTCTAAGAGGAAATAATCACCTTTAAAAGCAAAACACTGCCAAACACAACAAAAAAAAATACGCCTCTCTCTGACAAATCACATGAAACTTGAAACAGCACAGAGCACATTAGGACAGGACTATACTTATTACCCATAATATCCAACAATTTGGAATAAAAAAGACCTATTGCCAGACAGCAGAGACATTCACCTGGAGAAGCAAAACTCCAGCTGCTTCTTGAGGGACTCGCGTAGGTTGTCACCAGTGAGGTTCTGTTCCTCTAGCACTCCTCCTTCCACTGCAAAAAGCAATAACGTTTATGGGGTCCTGTCCACATGGCCTTTAAGGGCAGGCAACATTTGGAAATGCTATTTACACCAACATGTACAAAGTCAAGTACAGTACAGAACTAAGTAGCACACTTACAACTACAGCAAAGTATGGCACAAGACACAAAGAGTGCATCTACACTAACCTGCAGCCACTGTCATGTCATCACACGTGGAAAAGGGCACATCATCCATGCCATTTACTGCACTCTCAGGGCCCTCTTGGGGGTTGCCGTCAACAAAGCTGGCAAATTCAATGCTGTATGCCTTACAGCCAGTAGAGGGCGCCTCAGAAAAACCTAAAAGTAGACAGAAGTCAGGATATGGAAGCGAAAACTCAGAAAGGTCAACACAAGGGCAAACTAAACTTGCATATGACCATGAATTAACGCCAGGCAGTTAAACTAGGTGCAACAGACTCAAAAAAAAAAAAAAAAAAAAAGACAAAACAACACAAAAAACTGATATAAATAAGGCAAGTTAAAAAACATGAAATCAACAAGGCAAGTTAAAGCCATCCACTACATTTACAGAAGCTGTGAACACTCATAGGTCCACAGTGAGACAGGTAGTCTTGACATTATATATGTATTAGAGCAAATTATCAGAGTAAAATGGTCAATCATCTCACCCTCAGAGACATTGGCTAGGGATGCAGTGGCCTCTGACCAGTGTGAACCCTCACTACCGTTGGCAAGGGCTTCGCCAGGGACTGCTGGAATCTCTTGCCAAACTTTAGCATTGGGATTCAGGCCTGCACCTTTTGAAGTCACCTTAATCATTGGGGAGAAAAGTTTTGTAAGAAGCTGCCCCAAATTCTAAACCTTTATTATTCTTGACAAAAAAGAGCAATGTTCTCAATATAGCACACACCGTAATGCACACACTGTAGCCACATACAAATAGATAACGCACACAAGGAACACAAACTTTTAATACATGTTAATTGCTTTGAGAATGTTTTACCTACTATTAAAGAGGATTTTTCCATAACGTTAGTATTCATGTAAATCCTAAACACGCTGCTGTTTAAATAATTGTTTCAGTCTTTTAAGCATTTAAAATTACTCTTTTATATTATGGGTTTGTCTGTGTATATCCAAAACTTAAAACAACACGATAAGCAGTGTTTTGACTGTAGTCATTATGGGCACATTCAGGCTAATGAAAATAACATTACCAAGTAACACGTGTTTAAATAAAAGATATACATTATATACACACGCGCGCGCGCTTTCCCTATTCTTCAGTTTTACACACAAACGTCATCAAAATAAATGTCGTAATCCGTTAATGTACAAACGGATTATATTTTACTACATTTGAGAGAAACATTTAATCCTACGTAGCGTCAAAAACAAACCAATAAAATGTGAGAATTTTCATATTACGACACGGGTACAGTTGCAGAGTACGCGCTCTTGCAAAACAATTGGCATAACATTAGGCTCAAGTTTGTAATACGAGAAGCTATATGAAGAGCACTGCAGCAAAATTTGTAGCAGAAGGACAGAAATCTGATATATGCCATTCATTCACTGACATGTAAATGAAAATTCACCGAATTAAGCGCTAATAAGTCTCAATGGCGAAGCCACAGGCGCGATCACGCGGCCTGTACAGCTCTAGTCAGTCACATGTTATCCGTGCTGAAGGCACCGGTGTAGGTGACCGACCGTCACCCCCAACTTTAGCTTCTAGGCTAATGTAAAAGAACATGCTTACCTCAACAAATAAGAGCATTCTTTCCTGGCCTCTGATTTTTACGATGCTAATAACTTATGTATATCTGGCGCCACTAATAATTCCCAACGTTTTTAAAGCTTTCGCAGTTCAATAGAGTTCGATCTGGAAAACACTATTTCCTTTCTGACGGCGTGCCAGGCAATACCCTTTCACCAGTCTTACCCCTCACCCATTCGCTCACAAACCATTTCCTCCGTCTCCATCCACCAGTCACACTCGCAGGCACACTTCTGTTACAGCTTTAAACCTACGTTTTTACACACTTGTTACCGCCAATCCTAGGGGCTCTGGAACACTATTGGTTGAGCCTCATGTCAGTTCATTAAATACAGACTCGGGGTTGGACTTTGAGCCGATGCAGACACTATTTCCGCACTAAGGCCCGCCCCATACGATGCAGAATGGCCGCTGCCGGCAGCCTGCACACGACCACATGGACCAGAATATACAGGTGTATTACATTGCTTCAGTGCGATTGTATATGTGCCAAATTTGTAATATCCTAATAGCAAAACTATTTTAATACTGATTCCAAAATAATCGTTAATATTTTGTCAAGATACACGCTCTTATACACCGTACAGCTCAAACAATGATATAGAAGGTGACGACACTGCTTAGGAGCGCTGCAGTGAGCCATTTTTAAAAATTTACTAGAGGAAGCGTTTCTGCAGCTTCTTCAAAATACATTTATGTGGAAGAGACGAAATAACTGTAAAAACAGGAAATAATAGGTAACGAAGTGGTCATTGTCGAATAATAATAAGAGCTACACTTACAAAACCAGCCTATGGTCAAATAAAATAAAAACACACATCGCATACTGAATACGAAGTCATTCAGAAAAAAGTTAAATGTATGTACGTTAACACTGCCAACAAATTTCACAAATGAATTACAGAATTAAACTCAGAAATGTGATTAAATAAGAGGTTAACTTGTTAATTTTGAAGAACAACAATAAAACAGGTGATCTTCCCTCCAGTGTTGCCCCCTCAGCCCACTACTGCTCAGATCACACCATTTTGACAAGATAACATGATCCCTGCGCCCTGATTTCGCTTTGCTTAATTGCTCTACTGAACATATAGCAAACAAACTAAAGATAGGTATGGTTTAAATAGCTCTTCGACTAGGTAATGGAACAAGTTTCACCAAGGGCTCATCTGTTGTCTGGTTTGATGAAAGTGTTGCAGACTCTTCCAATATGCCTTAATATTAACTTGTTTCAATCAAAGCATGTTTCTTTCTAAACACAGGCCTATTTGCAAAGAGTATATGTCACATGTACTGTTTTAAAAAGTCACTTGGTAATCCAAATTAAGTTCTCATTTATATGTCTCAGTCTAGGACTCCATTTGTCAGTCCTTATTTTCAAAATTTGAAAATAAATCCTAATCTATTGTCCAGGGTCATTTCAACCTGCACACCTACGTAACTGAGCCTTTCTCCTTGTATCACGTGTCACTTTGTATAGAGAACCTAACTAGTGTTCTCTGAAACTGCACTAAGGTGCTCCCTTACAGAATTATTTTAAATTTTTTTAAAGTATTTTAAGGAAATAATTTATCCTGGTCTTCAATTATTATGATTATGCTCTTGTATAATATTTTTAGTTTTCCCTGGAGTATAATCCATTTATGACCAAAGATTAGAAACATTTTATTTAAATAACATTCCAGCTATATACACTTACACACATTAGCACTGTAGTGAGTACTGATTTCAAATGTTTAATCTTCCTAAATTGTTCCAACGGTTCAGAAAAAAAAAACAACAAAATAGATCTTAAAAGCACAGAACACATATGAAAGTAAAAAATAAATAAATAAAAATAATTTTAAAAACACCTCTCCTTGTCAAATAAAATAGTATGAAAAGTTGACCTTTTTTTTTTTTTTTTACTGCCAACAGTCTTGTACAAAAAAGTGCTGCCTTTAGATTTAATCAAGTAGTATTTTGCAGAAATTAAAAATGAATTTTTGTTACAATGTTTGTTTAATTTTGAATGCAGTCATCCATCCTAGCTATGCATCCATTTTCCATACTGCTTGTACTATTCAGGGTCATAAAGGTCCTGAAGCCTATTCCAGGTAGCTAAGGGCACAAGGAGGGGAACACCCTGCATGGGGTGCCAACCCATCTCAAGGCACAATCATGTACAATCACACATCCAATTGTACTCTATGGGCAATTAGAAAACACCAATTAGCCTACAACACATGTCTGGACTGAAGGAGGAAACCCTAGTACCCAAAGGAAACCCACAAAGTACAGGGAAAACATGGAAGCTCCACACACACAGAGCGGAGGCGGGAGTCAAATTCGAGACCTGGAGGTGTGAGGATACCCAGTAAGCCACCATGCACCCCTGAATGTAGTCATCCAATAAAACACATTCAATATAATTCGATCAGATAACCTTACTATTAATTTGTGTTTAGTGTATAACACTTACTAGCATATGCAAACTAGCATAAGGAAATTATGCTATATTGCAACCCGCGTTGCTGACGTTAGGCGCCAGGCCTGCACAACCTTATATTGATAAGCGGTTTCTGAAAATGAAAGACTTGTACAGATTGCACCTACTTGGCCAATTGCCACTTTAATACAGTATATAATACAATTCCTTTAAATCCTCAGTATGCATGTAAAATATACATTATTGTAATTTATGTCAAAATATATTACCGAAAGCAGAAAAAAGTGATCTGAATGACTTTAGTGATTGCGTATAATACATGATACAGGTCAGAAGGATTTTCCATTGCTCCAAGTTATCAAGTAGTATTCTAGTAAAGTTCCAATTCACACTTCACTGTAAACATCAATTTTAAATAATTTATTAGATTTTTATTTATTCTTTTAAGAGGACTTGAAGCTGACGGGTTGGAATGAGTTTAGCTCGGTGATATTTAATAAACTCAATATTACTCAATACTTAAATACTCATAATAAACATGGATATAAATATTTAGTTGTAAGTAAAAAAATTCTTTCTTTTCAAAATGTTTGACTAAACATGTTTCTTCCGCGTTTTTACTTAAACATTTCTAAGTAAAAGTCGTGTACAATAGGTGGGTATGTAAAACAGTACTGTACACTTATAAACCATTTGGTAGCTGAAGTAGTCGGAGTACAACTTTTAAACCGCTAAAATGGGGGCAAAAACAAGCTTTAACAAGACAGGCAAGAAAAGTGTTTGGAAATAAAAAATCGCTTTACGACAAAGCGCAAATATAATACTTCCCTTGTTTTAATTACAACGCAGGCAAATGGCCAGATACGTAAATATAAAGTACCAACCAGTCTGCACAATCTTCTCTACACTATATATAAAAACATTCTTCAAATTTTTGGAAATCAAAAACACCTAAAGTAGTTTTAAATACTAAAATAAATAAATTTAAAATACTGAGACGGTTGGGAATGGTTAATGGGAGTTAACACTGTCAAAACTAGCTGAAATGTGCAAGTCAGCCGAGTGTGCTGTAAGTGCAAGTTAACTAGGCCTCGGTCTGAACAACCATATGGAGTAACCATCACAATTGTGAAAACTAATGTACACTGCCGAACCGAAGAAACTGTTTACCAAATAGCTTCGTACAGAAATGCTTAAACGCGTAAAACCATTATTTTCATTAATTTGACAGGCTAAACACACAGCTGCGTTGGAGTAGTTGGAAGATCCGAGCTGCCGCAGTTACGGCTGTCAGTCAGTCACACGGTGCTAACCAGCTGTCAACGGTATAACTAACCAGCTGTCAACGGCATAACTAACCAGCTGTCAACGGCATAACTAACCAGCTGTCAACGGCATAACTAACCAGCTGTCAACGCTATAACTAACCAAATTAGCAACGCAGCCTCGTTCGTTTAACACCTGTAGATGACGACCGCCATTCCAACGTGAGCCCTGTGTCAGGGACGAGTAGCTGCATCATGAGCTGCTAGGATAAATACCATTAGCTATACACAGTAAGTCTAAACAAGTAAAGGAAAATGTGTCTCATAACGTCCCTCCACGGGTAAGTGGGTCCCCCCACTATCGAAGGTACGCGCCGGTCGACATGGGTAACTGTTTTCGGGTTCAGTGTGGGTTAGGTGCAGCGCCGTAAGCCTGCATGCATGTGAGGCCGAAGCTCACCATGCCGCTCTCGTCTGCGTGCTCCTCTTCTCCTCGGCTCTCCGATCCCGGCTGTAGCTGCGGCGGCTCACAGCTCCGCTCTGAACTCATGGGCCACACCTGACACACTCCTCCCCGTCGTTCTCTCCGGTTTCCCTTCTCGCCACTCCGTGTCTACACCTCGCACCGGGTGAGCCCAAGACACCTGTGCTATCTTCTGCGATTTGTTTTAAAACCACAGCTACCTACACTGGCAGGAAAAAAAAATCAATGAAGCAACCACTAAGCTACCATTAATATATTTGAAATAAGCACTCAAAAGCACTAGGTACGTGTTACACCCTTGCTATTTCTGCCGAAGTCTAGCTTTCAGTTTTTCCGTACCGCAGAACGCATTCTTCGCCGGACAACCAGCGCAGAGCTTACGCACTAAGTAACCTATATTGACGGAGTTTCGAGGGTCCGCCACAGTCCCGACTGGCTGCGCGGTCTCTCTACGCCACAAACAGGATGTACACGTTCCTCATGCAACTGTATTTCCGATTCCGGTCGAGCAAACGCTGTGATCTTGACACATGCTAGTAACACGTTGACTGTGCGGTAGTAGATTAGATTAGATTAGATTAGATTGAACTTTATTGATCCCACAGTGGGGAAATTCTCTTGTTACAGCATTTTATA
>JABJVR010005173.1:0-13840 GCA_025773905.1 Chitala chitala | reverse complement strand
GAAGCCTGGAGCCCATCCCAGAGCACATAGGGCGCAGGGCAGGGGACACCCAGGGCGGGGCGCCAGCCCACCACAGATGTTTAAAATCAAAGAAAGTTAAAAGCTATTTAAGAATATAAAAGCCAGTCAGTGCTAAAGTATTGCTTATCGGGGATATTGGTGACTACATACCATTAGACGAGCATTAGAATATGGTCAGTGCTGCCATATTCTTCACTTTCTTTGGCTTTTTGTCTGCATTTTGTGGAGACGTGTGCCACACAGAATCACGTTCTGCCCGGAGTCTTTCTGAACACCAGGATGGTGCCAAGGAGCCGTTTCCACAAGAGGCACCACTCTGAGCCTCAGCAAACGTGCAGCCTTGAGCGGACAGACAGGCAGCGCTCGTTAGTCGCAGGAGCTGCAGGGAAACCCACAAAGTTTCCTTGTCTTCTTAAAATCGTTACATTACAAACTCTGCATTTCTGCACAGCTCGTAAGCCTGCCTTGTTGCAGATGGATTTCAGAAGGCAAGAGGAGGAAGGGAGCCAATTATCAGCATGTAAAATCCTACCACCTGCTTGGGTATCCCCTTTAATGAATAATCTGACACCACAGGCCAGAAGACTAATTGTCCAGGTACAGGAATACCTGTGTGCTTCTTTGCCGTTTCATTAGCGGGGCCTCATATTGTTTTCTTGTGTCTGTTCTGTGTGACAGAGTGTGACTTGCTGGGATTTGACTGCTTATAGGCTTCATTTGGACATTGAACCAAAAACGTCATGGTTCTTTTGAAGTTTTTCAGAAAAAGTGCTTCTTTCTCTCATTATTATACTGTACAGAACAATATTCTTTCCACCAATATTTCTATAGTTGTTTTTTATGTTGCATTAGGTGTTGAACCTGATTCAATGCATGAATAAATGTCATTAGTATTTTTAAATTGTTTATAGGTATAATTCTTTAAAAACACAAATCCTCACCAAAACTACAATATGGTTTGAATGAGGTTTGAAGTGACTTCATTAAATGTCATCTCATGTAAGACATTAGAGACAGGTTTGTTTACATCATTGCATGGAAAATCACACCATAAAACAGCTATGAATAATACACTATTAGAGAAAATTGTAATGAAATATTCCATGTTTTTAATACAGATTGGATTACATGTTCAGTGCTGTGCCTACATTGATTTAAGTCTTAGCTTTCCTATTTGTCTAATTATATATTTAAGGGATTTGGTTCCATATGGACCTTATTATTGGAATAGGTTGGCCACTGATCTTACTTTTATTTGGGTCAAAGGTCACAGTTGTCCTGAATTATTTGCTCCATTTTTTAAGAGTGTGACTATACTTCAAGTTCTACACTGTCCTTCACTTAATGATACTTTTTTTAATTCACACTTAATATTTTGGATTTATTAACTGTTAGAAATGCTACCAAGTCAGTAGATATTTTTTGGGCCAAATCCCCAAAAGTTACAAATAAGAACAATAATTCGTATAAGCTCAAGAGATGTAGCAACCACTTATGTATACATACAATATATTTATAACCCCACCAAAAATATCTATGTATAATTTATGTTACTGGAAACAAAATTAATTTTTTTTTAGAAAAGAATGTCTAATTGCATCTAAGAATGTGTAATCTTCACAATGTTTGTAAACATAATGTTGTAACAAGCATTCTTTTGACATAAACAGACATGCCTGTTTTTCTTTGTAATTTCTTAAATAAGCAGTAGTTAATGTAACAAACAGGCTTATCAGCTGAATGATTAAATGTTGAGTAAGCTCTCTGAGTTCTCTGGCAAAGCTGAACGGGTTTTATCAAAAGTACTACACAAATACAAATACCGTAAGTGCTTACTTAAATTCAAAAATATTAACTTAAATATTCTACAATGTAGCTCGTATTAAACATACACACAACGTGTGTATGGGTGAAATACTTTATAATGCGTGTTATGTAAAAAAGTACGATATACACGCAAATAATACAAAACAGGGCTTAGTATGGCCAAAATAAAAAGATAACAAAAAAAAAAACAGCATCTATATAATAAACCTCAGTGACAGCCGGAGGAATGACTGCCCCTGGTTAACTGAATAGGATCGGCATATGAGACCTTGGCACGCCCTATAGGTGAGAGATAATCTAGCTCTGACTCTTCTCACAGCGCCGGCTCCGCAGCGCCAGGTCTGACCAGCCGCCCCGCCCGACAGAGTTAATGTCGAGCTGCCCAGCGCGGCGTCGTCATCCTGAGAAAAGCGTCGCAGCGTGACGCTGGCACTTCCGCTGCCCTAGCTGGATGAAATCTGTCAAGCCCTTATTTAGTGAGACAAAGCATTGGTGAAGATCTGCAGCACGCGGCGCTTACTTTTGTGCTGACGGCTATATGCAGAACAAATGCAATGGTGTGGAAGCACCTTTTCATGTATAGCGAATGTAAAAAGTCTGCACACCCTTCTTGAAATTATAGATTTTTGTGTCAAGTCATAAATCAAAGTCGTGTCAGGACATTTTCCCATGTTTAATAGGACAGTGCATTCCATAAAATTCAAGAGAAAAACAAATAGATAATTATAGGAAAAAAACAAATAGATAATTATAGGAAAAGGAAAATAACTATAATATAAAAGCCTGCTGCATCTAGATTCCCAACTAACACTTTATGGAGACAGGATTGGATTGGCATTTCCTAAAGACATAAATCTTTATAAACATCATGCATAATCGAGAAATTAGGAAATTTTAATTTATTATATACCAATAGCCATACAACATTGGATTAATAATACACACACACACACACACACACACACACACACACACACACATATATATATATATATATATATATATATTCTATGATATAAATAGCATCAAACTGCATATGCCTTCAGTAATTCAGTATAACATTGCATGTTACTGATAAATTGGTGTTTTCAATTTCTAGTTTTCTAACTACATTTGAAATTTCAAAACAATACTAGTTCTCACGTAATCAGTTAGTTGCTCAAGTTAAGCGATCAGAACAGACGTGTGAACTAAAGTGGAACGCAGTTCTGTAAAATGAAGCACCATCCTCTCTTCATGTTCTCTGGCAGTACCCAGTAGGTTTACGATACCACCACTGAGAGAGCACCTTATGTCATCCTCCGAATACAAAGAGCAATGCACCTGCTAATTATCAACCCCAGCTGGTGAGTTAAATGGAGATCTGTTCTCTTTGTGACCTTTGACCGTGACACACTTCAGACCATGTTTGGGAGTTAATGGAAAACACTTTAATAAGGGCCAGTTAATGCCCTCTGAGGGACCCGGGCGGCTGGACAGAGTGCTTTAATCCAAAGCCATCTTCTCTTGATTGCAGCTCTGGCTGAAAATACCTTCACTGAAACAAACTCTCAACCCAGACAATGACTATCAGAACTCTATGTTTTTTTTCCCCCTCAACAGTATGAATCTAATTGGACCCAGTGGGGGATTATCCCTTTGATCAGATCATAACCACTGTGACTTTATGTTAAAAATGTCACTTACAAATAGATTTGTCACCTGTAGAGCTAAGCTTCCCTCAGATGCCTTGTATAGGTCTCCTTGGCCTTATTCAAAAGTATAATAATTAGTCTGACAGTTCAATTAGTAACTACATTCAGGGTTAGACAAGTTGGTGGTATGGGGTGGGGCTTAACAACTGCTGCAGAATACTGCTTATGAACTATTTTTTCTTTGTTATTTCATGGTAATATATATTTATGGCAAAATAGATAAACATTACATTTTTTTTTGCATTTGCATTTTAACATTCTTCATTCTTCTAAGAGCCTTAAGGCAACTCTGTTCTGATTAGAGCTATATATAAATAAATTGAACTGAAGTATGAAAGTTTATGGTTCAACCCATTTTGTACTTGCTGAAAAATAAACTATAAAAAGTAAAAACAAAAAAACATGGCTAATTAATATGGTATTACCAGATAAATATGATGCATGTGGGATTCAATTATTTGGTTTTGCAGATATTGTAGGACTGTGCTGTCTTATTCCTGTCAATCAAATGCTGAAATTTCTTCCTTGTTTTCAGATGGAGGTCCACGTACTTACTAAGTACTTTATGTTTTTGTTTCTTCAAAAGTGAAAGAAATATCATAAGTGATGTGGTATATTTGGAATATAGAACCCAAACTTATACAGAAAAACTGTACAAGTTTGTGTGTTGTTATAACCATTACTGAAAGATTGTTTTAAACATTGAGTTTGTTGAATTTGCTTTGATTGAGAACAAAATTCACCCTCACATGTGGCATGTCTTAATGGAAAAAGAACCCATTTCTCCATTTATTATAAGAAATTAAAGGAAGAAAAACAAACACCAAATGACATGTGTCATTAATTACCAAAAGGAAATGATGAGAAGAATCTCTTGACTTCATTTAAAGACCTAGGCTCCCTGTTGGTCTCTCTGGATGAATCCCTCAAGCTGTACTGTATATATTAAGCCACTCATACCCTTGTGGCTAAATGCCTGGACTCAGCTCCAGGAAAAGCCTTGCACTGCTATAGTAAATAAAGTGTAAAACTGTAAGTTATGCAGATAATCCTTTCAACAACAACAACTCATTCATTTTCCAACTGCGTATTCTGTACAAGGTCATGAGTGGCCTGGAGCCTATCCCAAGCAGCACAGGGTGCAAGGTAGCATATATCCCAAACAGCCTATTGCAGGGTATTCACACACACACACACACACACACACACACACACACACACACACACACACACCCACTGTGCCAAAAGCCAGATTCAAATTCATGACAATAACATGTGAAGCAATAACCAGATGCCCAGCAACAGCTATTACAACAACCACAACAATAATAAGTGACATTATTAAAAAAATGTAAATGAAAGTTGCCAGTCAGCCAGGGTTCCTGCAGGAATAACCAAGGCAGCAGAAGGGGCCTGTTTGTGGTGGAGAAGCCACGAGTAACAGCCACCCTGGGTTGGCACATTGCCGCCACACTCTCCTTGCCCATACCCCCCCTCCGCCCCCCCACCGGCTTGATCTCAATTAACAGACTTGGCAGGTGCTTCTTCTGACACAACAGATAAGCCATCGGAAAGGAGGGGGGTCTTTTTGTCTGACCTGTAAATGTGACACTTCACACTTCGCTCACGATTGTGTCTCTCTCTACCAATTTCAGAGGTGTTAATTTAACATTTCCCGCCCCCTTCTCTTTGCTCTGCTGCTCTCTCATTACCCCTCTATGTGCTCTTTAGTGTCACTGCTGCCTTAGCAAATGTACCTACCATATTTACCTAAATATATTGACTTACCATCTATTAGCACGATATTTGAAAAATCACACACATATTTGCTGTGTGCAGAGTAGCTTCAGTTTATACTGAATGCAAATTCAGTGCATATATTTGTTATGGATATGGCAGCTTGTATAATGGGCAACACAATTTAGCTGTTAATGTGAATGATACTCAAATGCTTTGGGTTCATTTGCATGTTTATCCGTGGATTTGCTACATGTAACTGTTTTTTTTTTTACAAAAAAATTAAAATATTGCTGTTGAATGTGTTGCAGACACATGCAAGAAAAAAAGTCTTAAGAAAGCGATTATTGAAGAAACCCTCCTTTCCAATTTTGCTGAAATGTAGAGAATCAGGACAGCCTGTATACTGTTAGCATTCCCAAATTGAACAGATTCAGTCCCTTCATTGTGTTGTATTTATTGACTGTTCAATAGAAGGAGGTTTCATTTTGTATACTTTTTCCCAGTATAAAATATATGTAAGCATTACACTTCCTAGCCACACAGGATGCTCTAAAGATTGATTTCCACCAGACGCACCTGCTGCTAAGCAGATGGATGGTTTTTGCTCCACAGGTCCATGGCATGTAAGCAGCCCAGTACTGACTGGGTGTGCAGGGTGAAACGCATGTGTCTGACAGCTGGTAGGTACTATGCCAGCCTGTGGGAGGTGCTCATACTCACTCCAAACAGGCTTAACCAGTTTTGTGCACTTGTATACTTCTCTATATCGAGTACAGTACTATGTTCCTCTTATAACAGTATAATTACTTAATTACATGTAAATTACTTTTCATTAATTACTCAAAGAAAACTGCTGCTAAATTTAGAATGAAGCCATTGACATAAAATAAAATTAAAATACTGATTATTTGGTGACCAGGAGACATTTTATTCTCATTTGTCTTGCCGCCATTAGAATCCATGAAGTAATATAACTAGTTCTTTAATTAACACAGTGTAAATAATGTCTAAGTGTAAAGTTTACTACCCTTATATTACAGGGGTGACAGGATTTTCCGTTTTACTGGGGAACAAGACAAACTAATTTTGAAATAGTAAATTTACTTTCTAAGAGAAGTGTGGAGCTAGGTGATGATACACTGATATTATCTATGGGAATTCTATGCAGACAGCAATAAAAAGGATGTGTGTGTGTGTGTGTGCGTGTGTGTGTGTGTGCGTGTCCGTGTCAGTATGTGTAATTGATTGTCCTCGGCAGTAAATTTGAACATTCCTTTCAAACGTTATTTTGTTAAAGCTTAAACACATCTTTAAAATTACAGAAAATATATTTTTGTATTGTACTTGGGAAACAACTAATTATGCAGTTAAAAAAAAATGTGAAGACAATCAAATTGTATTATATTTTTGTATTTTCATTCAGCGTTTTGGATTAAAAATAAATTAGCAATAAATAATAAATCTCAACAATCAACATGACGAGAAACACGATGAAAAACGGCCATTTTAAAATCTGAGGCGGGCCTAACACAGTGGCCTATAAGAGTTTTTCCTCCATAATTTTATGGATTTGTAAATGCTTTTTTGCTCTCTTTACAATATCAGACATGTAGGGGAAAAGGTAAAAGTAACAGCTTCATGGCTAAATTCAGAAACAAAATAAATTTCAGTGTTCTGATCATATATGTTCACATCAGCCGTCATCAAAGT
Source organism: Chitala chitala (assembly GCA_025773905.1). Lineage (NCBI taxonomy): Eukaryota > Metazoa > Chordata > Actinopteri > Osteoglossiformes > Notopteridae > Chitala > Chitala chitala. The sequence goes on along the minus strand of JABJVR010005173.1, from coordinate 6,848 downwards.
TCTTCCTTGTAAATTTCACACTATCATTCCTTAATAAAAACGCAGTAGGTTACTGATTCCAAAACAGAGCAAATGTTTTAAACTGAAAATGTCGAGTCGAGCAGCCTATGCTGTAAACCGTATCAAATCCGATTTCTTTGCTGCTAACAAATTGAAAGGTGGTCGGCCCTTAACTGATTTTCACATTTTCCCCAGTAATGAAAACTCTCAAGTTCATTCATTCATTGCGTTAAAAAAGCAGCTGTTTGTTCAGACATATCAAAGGCGGAAAGGGAACATTTTCAGCTTCTGGTATTGCGGAACAGAATAGCTGCTTTCAAACTGCAGTGCAAAAAGGCAGCGATAAGGCGGTGCTCCGACCGTGAACTGAGTCTGCTCGGAGTTAGACGCCAGGGGAGTGAGGAGGGAGCGTTTTAACGTCGACCTGCTTTCTGTCATAAGCCTTAGCCATCTAGTGCTCGCCCCTTCTACAAAGCGGAGCGCTCGCTGACGAGAATCACAGCAAGAGTGGCTTATTGGTTACGACGTTCTGCACGTACTTAACTATCAGCTAATTAAATATGACATAATATACAATATAAATAATATACTATATCTTTTTCCTTTTTTCTTTCTTTATTAGTTTTTAGAACATAGTACTGTACACTTTCAATTACAGTGAAGAGGCTACACGGTCGGGTCACGGTGACAATTTAAGTTAGCAACGTTTATCTTTTAATTGCAAATTGTGTAGATAACTAGAAAATATTTCAGTTTTCACATATTTTCAGAACTTATCGTGCATGTTGCCAGGTAAACCGTTTCATAAGTTACAGAGTTACGCACAGTCATGGGTTTTATTAAATATTTTCAATGTTGACCTTGTTTAATGGGTTTGGACGTGATATTACCATAAAAGTAATGTAATTAGTTGGATTTCATTTATATGAAACATAATTTACAATGAAAAGTATTAGCCTATTAATAATGTACCAACTTGGTATTATTATTATTATTATTACAGTAGCGCGATATACCGTCATTCCGAAATGTAATGATTTTTATAGTTTTAACTTAATGACCTAAACGTGTCTACACAAATAAAGATTTTTCCAAAGCTTTGACATTTTTTTTTAAAATTTTAAATTCACATTTAAGGTGGTGTTATTAAAATATAATTTTATAGATGAACAGGCAGGTTCAGTGTGTTTAAATTTTAGATGATAAATTTGACAATATGATTAATGGAGTAAATCCTTAAAAGTTTTAGGTGTTTTATATGACATATGTGGAAATTCAATTTCCGAGTAAGACCCCGATGATACATTAGACTGACACATATACCTTGTATCCGTTTTTTAAATTATTAATTTATTTTTTATTTAATTTGAGAAGACATCTGGAGCAAGTAGGTTTAAGTGAAACTTAGTTCTTTTTCTGCTTTAATAACCTCTTCTGTGATTTACAGCTATAGCTCATTGATTGCAGGCTGGCTTGGATTGACCCAGGATAAGGCTAGACAGATGTTTTGAACAGAGCTTCTGTTATAGGCTTTACCACACGTTCAAACCTGCACATTTTCGTGTATATTTTCATTCTTGTCAGCTTGCACTCCTAGAGCACGACGTGGCCCGTTTAAAATTTTTGTCTTCATAGTTAGGTCATGCAATAATCATATGGCTTCCGTAAATACCAAAAATCCTGAATTTGTCGTTGCCTTCGCGCGGTTTTTTATTGTACGTACGTGTACTGTATATCCGCCATGGTAAAATTAAACAGACATTATCGAAAGTGAATTTACTCGCTGTGTGTTGTTTGTGTGGAAGCGATGTATGACTATTACTTGTACAACCTTCGTAGTTTATTCAAGACTATACAATTAAAAAAAGAAAGCCTTAGGCTATGTTCTGTCATGTCCTACTGACACCGAGATGCCCCTGTTCTGTCTGCGTACTCCACCAATGAGCCACTGATTCCCTCAAAGCTGTTGCAACAATATGGATGTTTTCATTAGAGCGACTGCTTTGATATCCTACAAAGCGGAGCGGGCTTTCACATCTGATGGTAATTTATTAGCTGTAGGTGTCTGGCTTCATTACGTTTAAATAGAAGCCGACAGAGTGTCCCTCAGTTCGCCGTCTCTCAGAAAATATTGGAAAACCTTGTCATAATTTATTAATTATCAGCCTATGCGTGTTTATTTAGAACATCGTACATCAAATTCACCATTCAGGTGTTGTCCTGAACGCTTAAAAATACGCATTCAAATTCCTTTGCAGTATAGGAGTATAGTCAGAGATTGATTATATACGTAATTGCTATTAGAATTTAGTGTAAGGTGCTGACCAAAACATTATATAATTTCCGAGCAGACTATCTGTTAACGTAATTGTGTGCTTTAATGTTTAAGTAACATCATCATCATCATCAATCATCATCATTATTATTATTATTATTATTATTATTATTATTATTATTATTATTAATGTCGTAATGAAATCTTGTTCTGACATCTTGACTTTGCAGTCTGTATGTCAATACTTCTCATTCAGTTAATTAACGAGATATTTTTGTTTTCTTCATTAGTTAATCTTTTATTCACACATCATTTGTAACGTAATAAATATAACACGCTCAGGAATAATAGCACTCGAAATTTTTTGACTACTGACATCCGATAAAACCAATATTTAAATATATTTTAAAAACTTATTTTTACTTTATTAAATGTCATTGCTTATTAATAGTTACAATTGTTGGTTTGGAGAGTGCTAAGGACAGTATTTTGTTTCTTATTTTATGAAAAGCGAAAAGATCTTTCTATCAGCCGCAGTTTAAAACTGAGGCGTTTGTGTTTAATGTTCTCTGGTCGCCGTACAGTAATTAGCCTCGCATAATTGAACACGGGACTCTGTTATGTTCACATACAACAGGTCATTAGTAGATTTTCATGTATTTCCAGAATCAAGTCAATTAAGTAATTTATTTTTGCTAAAGAAAAGAACACAGCCTTCACAAAATTTCCATATTAATTGGTATTGTTAATCCAACTCATTGCTGGGGAAACGTATGCTTAGCCTACTGCTGAAAATGTGTGAGGTCCTGGCAAAACCTGGGATTCTGGCAACCCTGGCTTTGCTAACCTCTTCGAGTTAATTTGGCAGCTCACAGTGATGATTTTACTATTGCGTGTCACAGATTCATGAATGGAAATTCATCTGATCGACATCTTGTGGACGGATGATGAAACTGCGCGTAACCTCGTAAGTAAACCTTAAGCCTTTAAACAAGCGCAATAACATGTATTAACGTGCCGCCGTCGAGCGGTTAATTTCCAGACAGGATAAAAATTTGGTGGTCGCAGCTGAATTTTATAGCAAAAGGCCAAACTGTCGACTCCTATTACAGAAGATGGTATAAGATATTAAGGTCTTAACTACCACTCTTAAAAGGCAGTGTTGAAGACATTGGGGCTGTCTCTGTAGGATCTCCCACAAGCACTAGAAACCCCCTGCAAAACAGTCTCTTGAGGGGAGACAGGTTTGGTTCAGAAAAAAGGAGGACAGATGGTGTATGTGAGAGGAGCTGAAGAGAGATCACCTAAAAAGGCTTTATTTTAAAATCCTGCATTGTACTGACATCAGGGTGTAGCACATGCAGACTGACATAATTCTAAATTTACATACCTGCTATATACTTCCTGTCACTCTAGCACATTGGTGCTCTTACCCTTATAGTATATATTTAACTACTGTTTTATGTTTTTTTTTTGTCAAGTCATATGAGATATAAAGACAATTCTATTTGAAAAACTAAAATCATTAACAGACAGCACTAATGCACAGAACTTGTAAATAAAATGAATTCTAGACTATAATTTAATATTAACTGAACTTACTTAGATACTAAATGTGTATAAAACTTTATGTTATCTTTGTTTTCCACACTATTGACATAATACATGTAGGTGACATTTGCCTAACCTTTTTAAGTTAAGCCACATTACAAGTAAGCATTAAAAAGAATTGCACATAAAATTCAGAAAAGAATATGTTTAATTTAGAAATGAAAATACTGACAAATATACTTCTGTAATCTCTCAGCATAAGAACACATATAGTTACTAAATGTAAAACTTGAAATTTGTTTACACTTCTAGTTATGTACATTCAGAAATGTATTTAATCAACAGCCAATGCAGCTAATGTCCTAATGTGGCCTGTATTGAAATGTGAATGAATTTGCAGAGAGGAGCCCAACATCACCTGTAGCATGAGCAGGGAGTGGACAGCCAAAATTAACAGGCGGACAGATGCTCCAGTGAGCAGGTACAAGGGTGGAGCTTTCAGTGGTTTGTCAGTTGGTTACATTCCAGCAGAAATGGGGTTTTGTGAGTCACTGTCAGTTATGTGTGAGGGTCAAACCTGGGCTTTGGGGGTATGGGGCTTCACAAGCCGAGCAACATGAGAGCTGGGAGAAACCCCCCCACCCTCATTTCCCTTTACTCACCACACCATCATCCATCTCCACAAATAGTCCAGCATGGACTGACATCACCTGGAGTGCACATTTCCACTTTGACCTAAACTCAGGTGCAGGACAGTTCCAGTCTGACCTTCCTCTGCATGTGAGAGTGACACAATCATTTTCTCATCAACGGGCGCTGTGAATATGAGTCATAATAAGTGTACGTCAGTGATGAAGTCCTTAACAGTGAATGGAGGGTTTGTATTTAATAATGCTTTTGTTACATATACATATTAAATGCTGCCTTAAAACAGCAAAACAAAACAAAGAAATCTTGTTTTTTTACTGTGGTTAACGTGAAAAATAATATGCATTTAATTATGTAAAATACTGTATGGTATAAAGAACTGCCATTTAAATTTATATTTGAATTCATTATCATGGGAAAATATAACTATGAGAAGAGAAACTAAACATAATACAAATCACTGAGGTGCGAGGTATGACCTTACAAAGGTGCAATAGGTAATTTGAGTAACTGATGCTTTAAATGACAGAACAGGATTACATAACAAGGTTAGATGCTGGATTCTTTTAGAAATTTCGTGTAGCAACACTTACTCTTTTGTTACTTATGGAGGTTGTTTTTCTTAGACAAATGTATTACCTGAACACATTTGTTTTAATAATGTACAATTAGTCAGCCAATCTTCTAAACCGCTTATCCTGTTAAGGGTCACGGGGTGATGTAGAATTAATGTGAACAAATACTGTATTAAGAACTGAAGACAGAGCCTGAATAGATTTTTTAGCATATGGAACAAAATGGATGTGAGGTAGTAAACAGCAATGATAATTTTGCTACCATCTTAAAGTTCTCTCCTTTAAAACAGAAGTGAAGCATTTTGTTTTGGGTTGTGGAGTGTTTGATATATGGGATAATGACAACAGTTACTGATTCTGGTCAGCATCCTTTACATTTATTTTATGCATAGCTGTCTGTGTTCATCTTAAACTTTTCTTTAAGGTCTGTTACTCTACAGTAAATGCTAATTAAGGCACATTTGTAAAGTAAGAACCTCCCATCTATGTTGCAGGTCTTCTAAAGCCCGATTTGAATCATTCCCTCCTTAATTAGCGGCATTATTTCCTCTGTTGTTGATGAATCCAGAAGATAAATGCCAAAAAAGGTGCCGTGGCAAAGGTCGTCCAATTAGGCCTGGCAGACAGCGGACAGAGCTGCTCCCCTACCGCGCGTGGCCCAGGCAGACCCCTGTCTGACAGCGCGGTAACAGGGCCCCGGGGACGGCATGAGAGAGCAGGCTGAGCCCCGGCGTCCGGCGAGGGGCTCCGCCTCAGCCCCCAGCAGAGGGAGAGTCCTCGTGCTCAGCCTCATGTGGTACGCATGCATACGTCGAGCGAGTGTGACATGCAAACCACCGTCGATGTGAAAACATTCACATTTTGTAGGCGAAACGTGAAACCGTTTACATAACATGTGCCAATTGAATAATTCACTACTTTATAAGTTTTGTATTTTTTAAGTACATTTTAGATATACGGAGGTGTTTTCTGAGCAGTGACGTCTTTCATCATAAGGAATACTGAATGGTCAACATTTTGGGAAAAGGAATGTGTATTAAAGTGAGAGTGCACAGAAGGGTGTTTGTTCTAAACATGCTGATATTTACTGAAGTATAATAAATATTTAATTCTACTAATTAATAATGACAGTTTAGATTTGCTTATTTTTCCTGGCTGCCAGTGGTGGCCCAGTATAGTGAGTATTTAATCATTATTACTTTTTCAGCACATAGAACAGTCCAGGTTTAGTAATTTACTGTGAACTCTTTTTAAATTGTGCTTTAGGAGTGTTAGTTATTCTTATGTAATACATTCATAAAAAAAGAAAAGAAAAGAAAGAACACCTCAAAATCAAGATGTAAACAGTTTATAGGCAGCGCATCTGTTTCTGTAGGACTGTGACACAACTTCAAACATTAATGTCTTAAGGTGGTGATGTCAGAGGATGAAATTCATCATAAAGACTGTTCATGCTACACTTTAAATGTAATATCGATCCAACCACTTCCTCTGGTCATAAACAAAAGGACCTTAGTACACTTCCTATTAAAATAAGAAGGATGGCTTCTTTTAAGGATCCCCCCAGTCTCAGAGGAGGCTTGGGGTGGAGTGGGGGGTGGGGTGAAAGCCACAGAGCACCACACCCCCTTTAGTGAAGATCCCAAATGATGGAGCCCACCAGATGGAACGCCCTGAGCCAAGACCTGCTGAGTTTGTCTGCCTATTAAACATAGCTGCAAATAGCGCACGCACACACACACACACACACACACACACACACACACACACACACACACACACACACACACACACACACA